>CM077796.1:8891733-8996733 GCA_039737535.1 Lagodon rhomboides
TCAAAACTCCTCCTTTCCATTTAATGTCGACCCGCTCAGTTCGGCCGAGGCTTGCTCTCCTCATTTTCAGGTAGTCACTTTAAGTGATTTATGATGGAAGTTATTTCAGTTTCAAACAAAGCAGAGAAAGTTTGCTGCATCTGGTCCAAATTAACATTGGATCAAAAACATAGTCCTACTAATATAATAATAACGTGTTGATACATTTAATGCACAAAAATAATATTCTCAAAATATTAAGTCCTTCCCTCAGTCCATGCCTCGGCAAGTTGTTTGCTCTCTCTTTCCCCAACCTACCATCAGAAAATATCTATCTATTCAACAACTCAAACAACTGCGGATAGTTTGCATGCTCATCACAGGAAGCCTTTACCGCGCTCCTGTTAAGGAGGGGTCCACCTTGTGCTATTGTACTGAATATCTGCATGGCTGTGATCATCTTTGGTATTTCGCCTTTGGCCATCCTACACGAGTTCGTCTTAACAGTGGTGGGACCCTCTGTAATTTTGAGGGTAGGAAAGATATTTCCTGTTTTTTAAATTTTTTTGCTGCAGAAATGCACATACACCAAATACTTGCAGCTCTGATGGATGTGTATGTTTGCTGATTTTTTAAATGAATGAATACCTGATTGTTTGTGCAGTATGGCTTGAATCCTCTTTCTCTGTGGAACTTCTTGCAGGATCCACCAGATATACTGTCTGGTTAACAGCATTTACATACTGAAAAATACAATAAAATGATTAAACAAATATTGATTAGATGTACAGTATATAAAACACAGTTTTAATGTATATACAGTCAGAAGTTACCTTCTAACCAGAAGCTTCCAGTGGATAGCGCCAACATTTACAAAGGACAATATGCCCTGGTATTTCTCGGAAGTTTACCTGTGAAAGAAACAAAAAGTTAATACTATTTGCTGTTTGAACCATATTTCAATATTTCTTTGTACTTTTCAATGAATGTGAAATGAAAGATTATTGTATAAATATTGTGCATGATGGATAATAAATATTTTCTTCTATTTCATACATGCTCCATCCTCTCAAGGGCTTTGCTATTGGTTTACCCCTCCAAGGCTCCGCCTTTGCATCCTGAAAGAAGATCTTTTCACCTTCCGCCCAATCGGGGAATTGCAGACCAAAATTGCCCTTCTCTCCTTATATAACTACTGTACCTGCGCAGCTCATCTTCCTTTTTTGAGTTTAAATTACTTACGGATGTTGTTCAGCAGTGCAAGATGGCAGCAGTTTCAACTGGGATATTTTGGCTTTTCACGGTCGAGGAAGTGGAGATGTGAGCTCCATCTTAATTTACAGTCAGTGGGTAAACCATTAGCAAAGCCTGTTAAATGGCTATGCACACACTCCTAGTAGTGGAGTTACATCCAGGTAATTACTATATTCAGTCATTTCTTAATTCCATTTCTACATATGACATAATGTACCTTTGCCAATCTCTGGTGGGCAAGCTGCTGCCTTTCTCCAAACAGTATTATACCCGCTACGTAGTGGCTCAGCAGGTACAAGGTATTCCCCATCTGTTCTGCAGCAATGTGCAAGTGCGCTTCAATAATCTAGATCAGGGTATTGGATAGGGAGAGATGCAACGTAACTGTTATGTAAACACTCTGAACTCAGAACATTCTAACAGCATGATCTAACACTATGTTTTACAATTGATTTCTCATTGGAACTACAGCTTTAACAGAAAAATACACAAAATATACCTCGCCTGTTAGCCACTGGTGGGGTCGAAGGGATCTTAGCTCACTGTGGTGGATGATGAGAGAGTGTCCTCTGGTCTGATATGGGACCATAGACACTACAACCTCTGTGTCTCCATGTGTTTTCCACAAAGAGGTGAGCTGCAGATTAAACCAAACCAAAGACAACATATGTTTACACATAATAAATTAAACGTTGTAATTTATTTTCTCTCTCTTAAAAAATACTTTATTCCCAGTGTATCTTCTTCCGTATAACACACAATGCTGGTTATAAGTAGCATTAATAATTATACATTTACATCTCTTGGGAATAACATTGTAAATTAAATCTAATCATACCTTTTGTTCTGTATTTGGACACCCTCTTTTGGAAAAGCTCTTTTGAACAGGAGATATCCTGATTGCCCTTGTTCACAGAACTCTTTAATAGTTTCTGCAATTGTGACAGCCAGGCCTCTTGTGCTGTTGGGCTGTGATCTTGTCCTTTTTGTGTTGCAGAGGCCCAGCAGGAGGGGTTTGGGTGTCGTTAGTTGCTGGGAACACCTGGGCCCAGTGTGGCTTATCGCCACTTATCACCTGGTGCATGTTGGTTTTGAGTTAGATTCAATAAATGTTGGTTTTCTTGCTTCAACTTTTTGTGTCCTCTCCTATTATTTGTCAAGGCTTTGAGCCGGCCGTGACAAACTGGGGGCTCGTCGAAGTTTTGGTTAGATGTTTTTGGGTGTGAACATTTAATCACCTGTTCTCTTTTGGGTTGTAGGCCTCCAGGTGCACTTGATTGTTGGGGTTTCTCAGGCAGTTTTTCAGGGCTTGAGAGGTGACACCTGGGTGAGTGATTACTCTTTGTCTCTTTGAACATGCAGAGGAGCATGGTTTGAGCTGGATTTGGAGACCCATTTGTCCAAAGGGGGTGAGTTTTGACATGCTGGTGTGTAATTGCGTTGGAGCTAAAGCTGATTCCCCTGGTAGGCATAGCAGCATTGTTCCTTTGAGCTTTGCTGGAGTTTTTTGTTTTTGTAGTGTTGGGGTGAACGCGGTTAGAGACTTTGTCTCGGGAGCATGTCCATGGCTGTGGGGGGGTTGCCAGATTCTGGTCACTTCTTCATTCCAGTGGTCTCAAGTGCATAAATACCCGCCGCAATTAACCACATGAAGACTAGGGATGAGTTACTGTAGTTTTGGTTAGGCAGATAGAGGGGATGCTCTTTATTACAGCCAGTGTGTTGATTGTTCTCCTTTGGGCTGGGTTGGTAAAATGGCTCAAATTAAAGTTTTTTTTTGAGACTCCGGAGGCGTTTTTGGATGGCTGCACAAAAGAGCAGTTATTAAAGTTTGCAGACCATTACAAGGTTGAAATTGGTGACAAAAGACTAAAGGATACAGTTAAGTCTATTTTAAAAGCTAACTTATACGAGATGGACGTTTTGCCTGGTAGAGTGGGAGATGTTATTGAACCTGCTGGTTCATCTTCAGTAATAGCTCAGAGCACTGCTTTGTCCTTTGAACAGCAGAAGGAGTTGCTGCTGTTACAAATGGAGCATGAGCGGTTAAAGCATAGAGTGGAAGTTGAGAAGTCAGAGAAAAGGAGGTCTGAAGTTGACCGAGAGTTGGCCTTTGAAAAATTGCGGTGTGATGCTGCCACAGAGCAAGCCAGGATCAGGTTGGAACATGAGAGGTTAGGTTTGGGCAGAGAGGGTAAGTTGGACGTGGAAGCTGGTCAAGGGCTAGCTGAAGATGTTTCTTCAGGTGTTCGCTCCTCTTGTTCACATTTTGATATTATTGGTAACTTGCGTCTTGTTCCAAGGTTCAATGAAAGGGATCCTGAAACATTTTTTTTCTTTGGTTGAGAGAGTGGCTGATGCTAGGGGCTGGCCTGATGTTGATCGCACAACCGTGTTGCAGTGTGTGTTAACTGGGAAGGCACAGGAGGCGTACTCGGCTTTGTCTGTGACAAACAGCATGTGCTATGATTCAGTGAAAGCCAGCGATTCAGGAAGGGTAGAAGGGAGGATAAACAGTCCTACCTGGAGTTTTCACGTGATTTAGTGAACTCTTTTAATCGTTGGTGAACGGCTTTTGGGGCTGGAACCTTTGAAGGTTTGTGTGATCTGTTGATTTTGGAACAATTCAAAAATGCAGTTCCTAACTGTATTGCCACATATGTTACAGAGCAACAGGTGACGACAGTTGGTGAGGCAGCTGCATTGGCCGATCAATATGAGCTGAAAAAACTCCTCAAAACTCCTCCTTTCCATTTAATGTCGACCCACTCAGTTCGGCCAAGGCTTGCTCTCCTCATTTTCAGGTAGTCACTATATGTGATTTATGATGGAAGTTATTTCAATTTCAAACATAGCAGAGAAAGTTTGCTGCATCTGGTCCAAATTAACGTTGGATCAAAAACCTGGTCCTACTAATATTAAACGTGTTGATACATTTAATGCACAAAAATAATATTCTCAAATATTAAGTCTTTCCCTCAGTCCATGCCTCGGCAAGTTGTTTTGCTCCATTTCCCCAACCTACCATCAGAAAATATCTATCTATTCAACAACTCAAACAAGTGCGGATAGTTTGCATGCTCATCACAGGAAGCCTTTACCGCGCTCCTGTTAAGGAGGGGTCCACCTTGTGCTATTGTACTGAATATCTGCATGGCTGTGATCATCTTTGGTATTTCGCCTTTGGCCATCCTACACGAATTCATCTTAACAGTGGTGGGACCCTCTGTAATTTTGAGGGTAGGAAAGATATTTCCTGTTTTTTTTTTTAAAATTTTTTGCTGCAGAAATGCACATACACCAAATACTTGCAGCTCTGATGGATGTGTATGTTTGCTGATTTTTTTTTTAAATGAACGAATACCTGATTGTTTGTGCAGCATGGCTTGAATCCTCTTTTTCTGTGGAACTTCTTGCAGGATCCACCAGATATACTGTCTGGTTAACAGCATTTGCATACTGAAAAGTACAATAAAATAATTAAATAAATATTGATTAGATGTACAGTATATAAAACAGTTTTAATGTATATACAGTCAGAAGTTACCTTCTAACCAGAAGCTTCCAGTGGATAGCGCCAACATTTACAAAGGACAATATGCCCGGGTATTTGTTGAAGTTCACCTGTGAAAGAAACAAAAAGTTAATACTATTTGCTGTTTGAACCATATTTCAATATTTATTTTTACTTTTCAATGAATGTGAAATGAGATTATTGTATAAATATTGTGCATGATGGATAATAAATATTTTCTTCTATTTCATACATGCTCCATCCTCTCAAGGGCTTTGCTATTGGTTTACCCCTCCAAGGCTCCGCCTTTGCATCCTGAAAGAAGATCTTTTCACCTCCCACCCAATCGGGGAATTGCAGACCAACATTGCCCTTCTCTCCTTATATAACTACTGTATCTGCGCAGCTCATCTTCCTTTTTGAGTTTAAATTACTTACGGATGTTGTTCAGCAGTGCAAGATGGCAGCAGTTTCAACTGGGATATTTTGGCTTTTCATGGTCGAGGAAGTGGAGATGTGAGCTCCATCTTAATTTACAGTCAGTGGGTAAACCATTAGCAAAGCCTGTTAAATGGCTATGCACACACTCCTAGTAGTGGAGTTACATCCAGGTAATTACTATATTCAGTCATTTCTTAATTCCATTTCTACATATGACATAATGTACCTTTGCCAATCTCTGGTGGGCAAGCTGCTGCCTTTCCCCAAACAGTATGATACCCGCTACGTAGTGGCTGAGCAGGTACAAGGGATTCCCCATCTGTTCTGCAGCAATGTGCAATTGCGCTTCAATAATCTAGATCAGGGTATTGGATAGGGAGAGATGCAACGTAACTGTTATGTAAACACTGAACTCAGAACATTCTAACAGCATGATCTAACTCTATGTTTTACAATTGATTTCTCATTGGAACTACAGCTTTAACAGAAAAATACACAAAATATACCTCGCCTGTTAGCCACTGGTGGGGTCGAAGGGATCTCAGCTCACTGTGGTGGATGATGAGCGCGTGTCCTCTGGTCTGATACGGGACCATAGACACTACAACCTCTGTGTCTCCATGTGTTTTCCACAAAGAGGTGAGCTGCAGATTAAACCAAACCAAAGACAACATATGTTTACACATAATAAATTAAATGTTGTAATTTATTTTCTCTCTCTTAAAAAATACTTTATTCCCAATGTATCTTCTTCCGTATAGCACACAATGCTGGTTATAAGTAGCATTAATAATTATACATTTACATCTCTTGGGAATAACATTGTAAATTAAATCTAATCATACCTGTTGTTCTGTACTTGGACACCCTCTTTTGGAAAAGCTCTTTTGAACTTTCGTCACTGGAGCACTTGATGCTGTGGTCTCCCCTTGTGAAAGAATCTCGGCACATGCTTTTTCCATTGCTCTAACAGTTTTCTGGTCATTGTTGACCAGGTTAATGGTCAGGGGTGTATCTCCTGATTGCCCTTGTTCACAGAACTCTTTAATAGTTTTTGCAATTGTGACAGCCAGGCCTCGTGTGCTGTTGGGCTGTGATCTTGTCCTTTTTGTGTTGCAGAGGCCCAGCAGGAGGGGTTTGGGTGTCGTTAGTTGCTGGGAACACCTGGGCCCGGTGTGGCTTATCGCCAGCGATTCAGGAAGGGTAGAAGGGAGGATAAACAGTCCTACCTGGAGTTTTCACGTGATTTAGTGAACTCTTTTAATCGTTGGCGAACGGCTTCTGGGGCTGGAACCCTTGAAGGTTCGTGTGATCTGTTGATTTTGGAACAATTCAAAAATGCAGTTCCTAACTGTATTGCCACATATGTTACAGAGCAACAGGTGACGACAGTTGGTGAGGCAGCTGCATTGGCCGATCAATATAAGCTGAAAAAACTCCTCAAAACTCCTTTCCATTTAATGTCGACCCACTCAGTTCGGCCGAGGCTTGCTCTCCTCATTTTCAGGTAGTCACTATGGCTGTGTCCCAATTCAGGGTCTACATCCTTCGGAGGCTGCATTTGAAGGCCAGTTACGTCACAACGGCGCGCGAAGGTTGTCCCAATTCAAAGGCTCCTTCAAATGCAGCCCACAAATGCGGCCTTCTTTCCCGAGGATGCACTGCTACTATCCTTCGTGGCCTCAAATATCCCAAGATTCTTTGCGCGCCCGGAAAAAAAAAGAAAGAAGAAATTGGCGACATCAAGTGGCGCAGATCTCGCATTTAAATGTAAGTATTGGGTTTATATTCGGTTTTTACTCATTTGAGCATCCAACGCCAGATATGTTAAACTTCAAGGGTAAAATACGTGACGCTGGTAATGCTCAGCTCGATGCCTCTGGAAGTAAAGCCTTAAAAACCTTCACTTTCAAACGTTAGACGTTCAGAGGTTGACTTATATCTTATATCTTATTGTGACTGTTGAGATGTTATAGACTATTTTTACTTCATGTATATAAACGGAGCAAGATGAAAATGCAATAATAAATAATATATAATAAATAATAAATCGCCCATCTCTCAGTCCTGATGTCACGTTTTGCAAATCGTTGCATCCCTGTGTTAATGTGATCTTGTGTTTACCTTTTCTCTTGCTTCTCTGTGTGTTCAGAACAGTTCTGGAAACAATGGGCCTGCAGGGGAAGGTCCAGCCCAGCAGGCCAAAAACAAGTGGGACCATTTAGAGAACAAGTACAAGGTGCAGGTTTGAATGATGATGTGGGAACTAAATCATGTGTTTTACCCATGCAAGTTAATTAAGACGTGATTGATTTCCACTGTCTTAGGTTTGTTAGGACAGAGGCCTTCCACTGCCCCCCCTGTCCTAACTGCCTCCATCCCTGAGGACACACCAGGGCCAGGTGCCGGCAGGTGACCAGGAGGAGGAGGAGGAGGAGGAGGAGGAGGAGGATGATGATGATGATGATGATGATGATGATGATGATGATGATGATGATGATGACGAGGAGGAGGAGAACCAGCCAGGGCTGAGGAGAAAGAGGAGGGAGGATGAAGAAGGACAGGAGGCTGCGGAGAGAGGATGGAGAGGCTCTTCTCTCTGCTCCAGAGGACAGTCGTTACATTATTTCTGTTATTTAGTTAATTTATGAGTTCTTTTTAAATTATTTGTTCATAATTGTTCATTTTATATAATTCATGAAATAAAATATTGTTCTAGTGTTACACGTTGTCTATTCCATTCACTATTTACAACTGAAAGCATGAAACAGCATCAAGTGCTACTTTTCAGGGACAACAAGGGATTAATATTTTCCTTTTATTATTAAGGTCTTAACATTTACAACTATTTAAAGAATTACAGTATAAATAACTATTTACAGATTATTATTAACTATTAACAAAAAAATGACAAATATTAAAACAGTAACAAATGATGTACAGTAACAGGCTGAGCAGGAGTCCCTGCAGTGCTGCTGGGCTGGATGGGATGCCACAGTAAAGACCCTGGTGTCAGTGGGACATCATCTGGGTCGGTACTCAGGGTGCTTCAGGGTCTAGTCTCCACTGTCCATCAACTGGGTTTGCAGGGCTGACTTGACCGACGGCTGCCATGTCACTAATTATTTCTTTAACAAAGAGGCAAGAATTATAATGTCATAATATGATTATCATAATAATAAATTATTACAACAAACAAAACTATCTGCCAAACACTTTAAATAGGAATAATGCCTTTAAAATTAAAATAAAACCATATGTGGCGATCAACAGTTTTATATGTCAGCATTAAGGTAATGTATCGGTATATTAATGACCCCTAACTGTTAGCTAGCTAATAATGATAACAGTACTGTGGGTTCAATAACAGGTTCACCTCTCCACGGTCCTCTCAACCGGAGATAAACCAGAGCCGCTTCTCCTCTTCTTCCACAAGGAGGATGATTAAAAAGGAAATCAGGAATTCCTGGAGCTCAAACATATCTGACAGTCAAACTTTACTCTTCTTGTCACTTTCGCGGACCTGGGCAGCATGAATAGTGACGTACAGGTAGGGGCAGGAACATCTGGTGACGCAACCAGGAAATGCTCCGAAGGCTAGACCATAGACATAATATACATATTATGTCTATGGGCTAGACCGTCCCATTTAACAACGGTTGACGGGGCCTCGCAGGTCTCTCCGAAGGATGCAGACCCTGAATTGGGACGTAGTAGTCCACTGGCTGCATGAGACACACCTCTTGTTTTTCCATTTTACCACCGTTCATATTTTTTATTAATTTTTATATGAAAATATTAGCATTTTAGCTCAATAGCTTCCGGGTCATGTGATCAATTGACTCAAAATCGATGTGGGATCATAGTACTCCACTGGCTGCATGAGACACACCTCTTGTTTTTGCATTTTAAATCTGTAAATATTTTTTATTAATTTTCATATGTAAATATTAGCATTTTAGCGCAATAGCTTCCAGGTCATGTGATCAATTGACTCAAAATCGATGTGGGATCATAGTACTCCACTGGCTGCATGAGACACACCTCTTGTTTTTGCATTTTAAATCTGTAAATATTTTTTTATTAATTTTCATATGTAAATATTAGCATTTTATTAGCATTTTAGCTCAATAGCTTCCGGGTCATGTGATGCGTATGTCATGCGTATGCGCATGCATGGTGACACGTGACCTGTACTAGAAGAGAGTTGTAGAGTGCCCTCTGGTGGACAAAGTATGCAATGACAACACTCATAACATGGTCAGAGCCCGTCTACGGAGAGCCTTGGCACTTCCTATACGCCCCGTTGTACCGATCTTGGTTGCAGTTCCATTAGACATCCACTGGGGGTGATCGCAGGCGAGTGCAGATTGAATGGGGGTCTATGGAGCTAGACGGCTAAATGATCTCTTTTCACCTGCTTGTCGTTGAAACATCGCAGATTTTATTGTAGATTCCGAGAGATCAATATAGATTATAGGTCAAAAGTCGAATGAATGAGTACTTATGTCCTTTCGATTTCTTACAGGTTGGGTAGTTGTTGGCCTGAACACGCTAGCATTCTGCTAATGAATGCTGATTGGTCAGTGACGGACTTGTGACTGATTACGACCAGCGACCCCGCTTGACGGCATCTGAAGCTAAAGCAGAGCCCGTCTACGGACTAACTAACTAACTAAAACTCTCTGTAACTCGTGTATCAACTGATAGAGCCTTACCTCTAACAACAGCAGGTGTTTTCGTTGCAGATGCCACGAGAAGAAAGGAAGCCATGATGCGAAAGTGCCGAAGTGATTCAGACACTGCCGTAAAGCAGCACCTCTGACAGTATGAAATGTGACGTCATCGCATTTTTTGAACGGCTTTTTAGGATTGATAAGTGACCTTAAAAAATGCAATATTCAGCTGAGTGTATTATCTTAGCCCCCCCCTTTTGAATGCAACTTTCAAATTACTTGACAAAAAATTACATCGTGTGAAAAGTGTATTCTGAGGGTAAAACCCCATAGCCTCTCATTCATTCTGCACTCGCCTGCGAGCGCCCCGCGTGGACAGAGACTATTACCGCAACCACTCCAGAAAACCGGAACTATACAGCGAGTGCCAATTCTCTTCCTATTAGACATTCTCTGACATGGTTGAAGGGTGTTTCGTCCATTTTTATTTTATTTCTTAAATATTCATTAATAGGCCATTATAAATGCCGATACGGATACTTTGTCATTAAATTGCTGCTTCTTCGATTTTGATATTGCACTTGGCCATATCGCAATTTCGTAAATATTTAGGTTATTGGGCAGCCCTATGTAGAATGTTGTTTGTTTTTTTTCATTAAGACCAGACATATCTATGTCTGCTGTTAATCATTTGACTATTACTAATAAATGCAGGGGGTGATAACGCAAGGCTTATTCCACTTTAATGAAAGGAGCAACAAAGAAAAACAACCAAGATCAATAATGATCTATATTTCTTTTCTGCAGGTGATAATATTATTGAGATAGGGGCAAACTGGATCCATGGACCGTCCGAGGAGAACCCTGTGTTTTGTCTGGCCCGTCAGTATGGGCTCCTTGATCCAGAGGCCCTCACCCCAGAGAACCAGACCATGGACGTCGGAGGACATCCTCCCTGGGTTCCCAACATCTTCACCAGTTCAGGTCGCCAGAGGTTTTGAAAAATCACAGCCTGTTGTAAGACTGAACTCTCATATAGTCGGAGTAGAAATCTGTATATGAGGGGCCAAAAAGTTTGTGAGCTTAAATTTTTATGGCATGATGCATTATTTTAGTTTATATTTATTGATGTTTTTGTAATTATTTTTTTATACTTTTATGCCAAGGCCCTATTGCTCTCTGTTGTGTGACTGGTATGCATGGAGTAAATTATTATATCCGTAAAATAGGTTTGTGGATTTTTTTTTATCTCAAGGCAAAATAAAATGCTTTATTTTGGTTATAATTGTGCATTATTTATCTATGGCAGCCAAATAAGCAATAATATAACACAGAAGAGAAACTGATGTTATTTTTAATCTTATGCCACTGTGGTGGCTGCAGAGAGTTGATCTGAGACCTGACTGTAGTCAGCTATACAAGTCACAGATAAAGGTACCTTAATTTAATTTAAGCTTAATTAAGCTTGAATGCAGAAAATATATTTTAGATGTGTACTTTGCATAAATACTCTGCCATTTAACACACATGTTTATCTAAACTAGAATAGATTTGGAAGTGACAGTATGAAACCAGCTTTTTAACATTTTTACTGAAATGAATTACAGCAGCTTGCAGGTGCTTTTGCATTATTTTATGTGATGACACATTTCCAGTGTCGAGTCAGGCTTGGATGACTTAATGTACTGTGTGAGTGAAGTGATATAAGTTGGCTGTTTTCCCTTATTAGTATTCTGTGGGTTATGTAACGTGTGCAGGTCGGAAGCTAAGCGCTGAGGACCTCGATCCTGCCTCGGAGATGTTTTTTGAGCTGCTGATTGAAAGTTCAGACTTTCAGAGTAAAGGAGGAGAACCCTGTGCCAGTGTGGGAGATTTCATCCGATCAGAGGTGCATTTCTTTCAGTGGCTACAACGATAACACCAGCAGAGTGTCTGTTAGCTACCAGCCTGGATTATCTAGAATACTTGAGCTGTTTTTGATGATAAATTTCATCTTGTTTCGTTGCTTGCCGTCCGGCGCAGGTACAACAGCGAGCAGCAGAGAAGTGGAAAGATGTTGACGCAGCCACTAGATCTCTGAGACTGTGTTTGATCAGCACCATGTTGAAGGGGGAGTGCTGCGTTAATGGGACTCACAGCATGGACGAGGTGGGCCTGGGGGGCTTTGGCCTGTACGAGACTCTACCCGGACTGGACTGCACATTCCCAAGGTTTTTTACTCCAACAGTGCATACATACATTTATTTCAGTAATCTCTTTGATTAAATCCTTATTTCCTGCATTTACGTATTAATAATCTTATTATCAAGTGGCATAAAATAAAGATAAAAACAACAAATCGAAGTGTTTGTTATGTTGTATCTTAAAGTGTTGGTAGTTTACCTGATACATAATGTAGTTAAGTATGTTATTCAGTATTTTATTGAAGTGTCTGACTTAAGACATTTTCTTTCTCTCGCAGTGGCTATGAAAGTCTAATCAAAAGCTTGATGTCGGAGCTCCCCGCTGACTCGGTGACCTACAATCGGCCTGTGCACTGCGTCCACTGGAACAACACAGAGAACGGAGCGAAAATCGTGACCGTCGAGTGTGATGACGGGGAGAGGGTCGCCGCTGATCATGTTATTGTCACGCTGCCTCTCGGTAAATTCAGATGCATCTATTCACACGCACAGTTTGATGTTTTCTATCTCAGCGCATGAAATGTTGAGTTTGTGCTACACGAACAAGTTCTAACATGCAACTTAATTCTCCTCAGTTTGCGTCCTGCTTTAGTGTTGTAAGTCATCACAAAAACGTTTTTTGTGGTCCCAAAATTTAAACATTTTGGGAGAAATGCATCATCTATAGTCTGCAAAGCATAGGGCATCTTCAACATTAAAAAAAATGTATCACAATGAATAAATAGAATTATCAGTCAGTAAGTGACACCTTGGATTCAAAATGAAGTGACGACAGCATGACAGTGACATGGGCTTTTTTTTTCAGGCTGTTGAATAAACTGAGAATAAATTAACATGTTCTGGTTCATCAGGATACCTGAAGAAGCACCATTCAGCGCTGTTCAATCCTCCTCTCCCTCTGCACAAGCTGCACTCCGTCCAGAGACTGGGCTTTGGAACGAACAACAAAATATTTGTGGAGTTCGATTCACCATGGTGGGACGCTGACTGTGAGGTCATCTACTTCACATGGGAAGATGAGGTGAGACGTGTGTGGTCAACGATGAGAGGTTTACATTTTACCGCGCATACACACTGAAATCAATTCTATACTTTATTTTCTCCTTCATGATTCAGGATGCCATGGTGGACCAAGTGACAGATATACATAGATCCTGGATAAAGAAGTTGTTTGGCTTCACTGTGCTCAAACCCACTGAAAGGTCAACAACCACATTCGGACGCTGGTCCATGTCTCGCATGTTTATATTGTATTTAACAGAAAAACACTGTCAGATTATTTGCGCAGGAGTGCAGTTTTATTTGTGGTCTAACTTTCAGGTATGGCCATGTTCTGTGTGGTTGGATCGCTGGGCATGAGTCAGAGTATATGGAGACGCTGCCTGAACAGGAGGTCATGCAAAACATCACGCAACTCATCCGCCGGTTTACAGGTGAATCTGAATGACTCAGAAGCGTAACTGGACGATCATTCCAGCCTTGGTTATGTTAGAATAATTTCTTTTAGCACTTCTAGACTAACTGTGTATGTTTAGGGAACCCGGTCATCACCCCGAAGAGAGTCCTGCGCTCCCAGTGGTTTCATGACCCCTGGACGTGTGGATCCTACAGTTTCCCCGGAAGAGGCTGCTCCGTGCAGGACCTGGAGAACATGATGGAGCCCCTGCCAACGAAGGGAACACAGGCACAAGTACCTAAATGTTCATACTCAGACATAAATTTGTGCTCCCAGCAAACACAACGATATGCACATAAAGAACCAGTTTTTAAGTTTCCCTGTTCTGTTTGTTCTGTTTCAGCCCCTGCAGGTATTGTTTGCTGGAGAGGCCACTCATCCCTACTTCTACTCCACCGTCCACGGAGCTCTCCTCACTGGGTGGAGAGAAGCTGATCGACTCATCTCTCACTACTCCGACGTCAGTCAATCAAAGCCACCCAAGTCAAAGCTTTAAAGGAACACAAAAAGGGATTCTTCACTAGGATTTATAGCTACAATCTGCACCCTCTTTAAATTTAAGTCTGGAGGCTTGCTGCTTATTTAAATCACTCATTTACATTTTTGGAAACTTCCCCGGCCAGGGAGGAGTAAAGCTCCTGATTTCAGTGCATTAGAGTACATATGGATCGGTCCAGTAATGTCAACTTGGACAGGTAATCTACACAAGTGATCAATACAGTTATTTTGAGATTTTCATTAAACACATTAAAGAAAGATAATGCTTAAAATATTACGCGATGAAAGGTCTTCTTATTTAAAAAAAAAAAGAAATGAAAAATGAAATTTAACATGTAGTAATCCTGTTTACAAATCAGCTTAATAACAACACAGTGATATCAATTAGCAGTGATTTTGCATTTCATTTTTTATTTTAAGACTAAAGTCCATACAGCTTTCAGCTTTCCCCTTTTGATAATATATATTTTGATTATGGATGAATGTCAGATATTGTAAATAAACTTAACATTTATTATTAAAATGTTCTTGTCCTGTTTTTACTCATTCTTTTGTTTCTATCATCTGTTCTTAAAAGTTCATACAGATACCAATCAATTCTATCATTTGGATTGTAAGTTATTGTCCTTGTTAGCGGCATGTCATCTATATATATATATATATCTATTTATCTATATCTATATATATCTATATATATATCTATATATTTTATTTATTTATATATTATTTATTTATTTTTTCAGGTCACCTCATATATTGTTGCTTTCTTTTTTACATTGTAATTTACAGAGATTATTTCTCAAAAACGGGGTGGCATAATATTAATGCGCTTTTGAAATACACTAAAGCTAGGATTCTCAAAGTTTACATGACCCAGTGCCAATTACTGAATGCATGGGTTTTTAAATACAGAAATTGTGGGCATCCCCTCAGCCAAAGCTTGGAAAAAGGCTCTATGTGTGCTTGCTTAATTTTACTAAATTCCTAGATGCCTGCATGATCATTACTTTGTTATTTGATTCCATACAAAATTCACAAAATACATAAAAAATGTCTTTCCAAAGACATTTATTATAGTTTTAATCAGGGAAAGTAGGAAAAGAGCAAAATCCCCAATACTACTGTACTTTCTGTAAATCAAATCATACACATTTAGACTGCTCTGATGTAATGTCTTTTAAAGTTCAGTTCAAAGAGCCTGCCCTCCCACTCCCACTATGAAAACCTGACTGAATGCCAGTTTAGTGAGCCATATGATTGAGGACCCTACATGGAAACACACAAACTTCTGGTGGCTTTTAGATGTCTGCTTCACGTGAAACACCGGATTTGTCAACCTAAATATAGTATACTAGCATTGATGACAGAGCATAATCCCTGCAACACTCACAAGTTACCATACAACCGTTATCTTTCTAAAAGTTGCCATTCCAAACCTGACAGATGCTTGCTATCTTATATATTATTATCAAAATAGGGTATTGGTAGAGAAGGTATAATGATAACAATCGAATGTATGCATTTCATGTCTTGTTTGGGGGCTGCACAAATTACACAGGCCTTACCTTTACAACCCCTGCACTAAATTATGGATGCTGAAAAAGTTTCTTTGTCATGTTATCTGTCAAATCAATAACAAAGCTTGGTAGATAATGTATTTCTAGAACTGTCAGGTCCTTTGCTGTAGCATAAATGTTGAATGACAGTATCACTTTATTTACAAAACATGATACTTCCTAATTTGACTACAAAATATGAAATTATATTATTTAAGGATGAGGTTTAGCTGAATGTCGTCCTTTCTTTTTTGAGCACTGTTAACTCTGTTTTAGATTTGACGCTGACTGTGGTTTGAAAGAAAGACAACACACATTTAAGCATGCAAAGTAAAGTGACATTGAAATTGTATTTAGCATGTAGGCACACATAACCAACCTCGGAAAGAGATTTGTCTCTATCAGGTTCTGTCTCTCTCGTGCTGTCGTGGAACAGGAGAGGAGAGGACGCTGACTGTGGTTTGAAAGAAAGACAACACACATTTAAGCATGCAAAGTAAAGTGACATTGAAATTGTATTTAGCATGTAGGCACACATAACCAACCTCGGAAAGAGATTTGTCTCTATCAGGTTCTGTCTCTCTCGTGCTGTCGTGGAACAGGAGAGGAGAGGACGCTGACTGTGGTTTGAAAGAAAGACAACACACATTTAAGAATGCAAAGTAAAGTGACATTGAAATTGTATTTAGCATGTAGGCACACATAACCAACCTCGGAAAGAGATTTGTCTCTATCAGGTTCTGACTCTCTCTTGCTGTCGTGGAACAGGAGAGGAGAGGACGCTGACTGTGGTTTGAAAGAAAGACAACACACATTTAAGCATGCAAAGTAAAGTGACATTGAAATTGTATTTAGCATGTAGGCACACATAACCAACCTCGGAAAGAGATTTGTCTCTATCAGGTTCTGTTGCACTCTTGCTGTTCTATTATTTTTTAAATAGTCTATTACATGACAACATTTGTACGAGGGACAAAAGTAATTAACATTTCATATTTTCATTTACAAAAAATACCAACCTGTTGTGGTGACTGATGCCCATTTCCAGCAGCACCATTTTTTGCAGATTCAGCCATTTTCTGCCAAAAGTAAACAACAAATGTGTAGTGTAATCTGTAAAAGTCATAAATCAAGCTTTTAATTTTTGATAATTAAACTGATAAGTACACACCTTACTACATTCATAGGCCTTATGAACTCTGTACCGACTGTTACTGTTGTTTGGAATCTTAAGTACAGTACAGAGTTCACTCCAGAAGTCATCCTTATATGAAGATTTGTCTTGGAGCGTAATGCCGCTCTTTTGCAGGTCCGCAACACTTTTCAATATGTCCTTGGCACCAATTTGTTTGGATTTGTTCTATTTTGTAATTTAAAAAAAAATTTAAATGCATAATTAAAGATCATTAACATACATAGACATTCATTCTTTCATCAAATATGTCTAACACAGAGAATAAAGGGATGATTCATACTTGAATTAATAACTGACTCACCCCAAACAACTTGAAGGTGTATACTCTGTATAAAATCAAAAAGGAGAGAATATTAAGAAGACAGCATACATACTCTTGCTATATACCATGCTCAAAAAGATCGCTGAACTGGTTCCTCAGTATTACACACAAGGCAGTCACTGTAATAACTACTTTGACAGATTTAAATTTACCCATTTTTTTTTTTTTACAGGGGTAGAGATATTTATTGAGACATAACAAATCAACAGTATGTGATGCTCAGCACTGTGTCCACTTTTTCTAGTCAGAAATCAGTTGGATTGTTCTGATACTGATACCATTATTAGAAGATGTTTCCAATACTGCCTAAAATGTTGGTATTGGTATTGGTATTGGCGATTTGCACAGATTTATTAACCCTGAAATGGGCCGTGCTACTTCCCAGCAGCATGGCATGCGTTGTATTTACCCCCAGAATAGTGGAGTCATGCTCCATGGCATGCATTCTCTATAGGTATTTGTTCATGTTTCAAAAGGGTTTAACCTGACCCAAGCCATACAACAACGATTGCAGTCATTTCAGATTCAAACAGGATTAGTAGTACACAGCAGTAAAAAATATTTATGATTGAGTGATATTGGCTGATAAGCAAAGTTCTGGTATCGGAATCGGTATCGAATGGGAGAAAATGTAATAGGAATATGTGTCTAAGTCAGCAATTGTGTTTTCTTTCAGCACCTATTAAAATTTAGAAAGGCTTGTGTGTATAAGGTCTGAGAACATTATGATGAAGTAGATGATGGTCATTCACATGCTCTGTAATGTCTGTTGCTGCAGCTGTTTCTGGTTTGATACCATTTATTACACAGATTTGGTGTAAACTTCAACCTTTTTATGACCACTTGGGAATAAATGAAATTGACAAAAATACCACCAAAATACCACATTAGGACACCAAGGGGTAGCCAAGAGGACAGGTTCTCACCTGTGAAACGGGGGTGCTTGTATTTTATACCACTGTGTTTACTTGCTTATCTTATTAACAGCTAGCAGCGCATGGCCTGCGCACTTCTACCTTGTCATTGTGTGCGTGCACTTGGGTGGCTTGATTATGTTGGCTCACTTATATGGTTGTATGTGTAGCCAATGCAATGTTTTTGAGCACATTTATGTTAATGTGTTGCTAATTATCAGTAGGTTTCTGATTAAAGCTAGGGTCTACAATATTGTTCAGAAACACATTTTGTTATACTGGGTGAAATGGTCCTTCTGTCCTGAGAGTAGTCAATACATTATGTATTCAGAAAAAGGAGGGAAAATAATCAGACCTCTGTGGCAGTAACCTGACTCTCGCCAGATGCATTTCTTTCCACCTGGCTCCGCCTGGCTACACTCACATCCATCTGGGATCGCTCCCATTGAGAGGTATTTCAGAAGGCTGGGCCTTATCAAAAATCCTTGCATATGATTGGATAAACCACTTGTCTGTCATCTTTATTGACGTGCTACTTCAACCACTCAAATCGAAACCAACCTGTGACGTAGCGACGCAGGGAAAACCTAACCTGACTCTCGCCAGATGAATTTCGTTCCGCCTAGCTCCACTCATCATATGATGAGTGGAGCTAGGCGGAACGAAATGCATCTGGCGAGAGTCAGGTTAGTTCGCTGATGTTCTTTTAACGAAAAAATATTGGGTAGATTGGACAACACGGATGAAATAGCAGCATCAATGTTGACGCTTGCTTCCTCGATGCGAGCCGCCATTGTTGTCTGAATCAAAACAGTCGCTTCTCCGCTACGTCACATCTATGAAACTCCCGCCCGGCGGTCCTGATTGGCTCTACCATAAAATCTGGTGCAGAAATGCCTCTCAATAGAGCGATCCCAGATGGATGTGAGTGAAGCCAGGCGGAGCCAGGCGGAACGAAATGCATCTGGAGAGTGTCAGGTTACTGTGGCAGCTGCATGACTGAGAAAAAGCTGACAAATCAGTGCTATCGGCCCGAATAGCACGGATTGGTCAGATGCCTTCATGTCCCGCCCTCCTCCGCGCGTGCATACGTCCGGTTTCACTGATGCCGGAAATATTCAGCACACTCCTCTGCAGGAATACGGAGTTCATTTGGTTACAATGGCAGAGAAAATGCAGCCACCGTTACTTCTACCAACTCACCCCGCTAAAAAGGCAAGGAAAAGAACTTAGAGGAGATGCCAGTTTGAAATCTTGCTAGCTCTCTTGCTAGCTTTCTTGCTAGCTCTCCAGGATTGTAGACCTTAGCTTTAATGATAAATCCATGCCCCGACCACGGGGCTAGGGTATTAGATAATCACATAACCAGAAGACGTACAAGAATATCCAACATTTGAATGTAAAAGGAAAATCGTTAAGTGACTTAGGCTAATGGTGTTATTCATTTAACCAACAGTATACTCACCCTTGCTGTCTCTTCGGCATTTTGCCAAATCTTCACTGATGATGGCGCAGGCGCAATTCAATCGGTCAAAGGTGCGCACGGCTCTTCACAGCGCAGCGACAATGTATACACGGACAGAAGGGTCAACGTGTTATAAAATCTTATAGGGTTCAAGAGGCCTGAGGTTTCTCTGTAATTCTGTGGCGTATCAAGGACATGTATAAGTGAAACTCCATGCTGACACTCTGAGAAACAGAAAGATAATTGTGTTATGCTGTTACTCTGAATTGTCAGTATCGATGCGGGCCCATTTCCAATTAGTCATTGGAAACAGGTAGTTTCCTTTTCATGTAAATCTGAAATTAAAGGGAAAAAGTGGCAAAAATCTGACATTTTAGAGGGTCGACATCAGAACTTCCTGTTATTACATGAGTGACTCTCTGAGGTGGAGTACTATCAGTCAGGTCTCAAATCTGGGTCATTCTTGCCGTAGGTGCAAACCACTGCGCCGCTGTGCTGCCCAGAGCCAGTATAATAAACTGAAAAATGTGCTTTCTTGGCACAGATGCCACATCCTTTCACACAATGTTCTGTCCGCCACAATACCTGAGTGGTACAGTAACATGTCACAGTTAATAGCACTAAAAACACTTCATTATCTAAATCTGTGAAGTAACTAGTAATGTAGTGGAGACAAGAGGAAGTGTATAGTAGCAGAAAAAAAAGGAAATACTCAAGTAAAGTAGTTCATTATGGTACTTCATTATGGCTTATTCCACTTTAATGAAAGGAGCAACAAAGAAAAACAACCAAGATCAATAATGATCTATATTTCTTTTCTGCAGGTGATAATATTATTGAGATAGGGGCAAACTGGATCCATGGACCGTCCGAGGAGAACCCTGTGTTTTGTCTGGCCCGTCAGTATGGGCTCCTTGATCCAGAGGCCCTCACCCCAGAGAACCAGACCATGGACGTCGGAGGACATCCTCCCTGGGTTCCCAACATCTTCACCAGTTCAGGTCGCCAGAGGTTTTGAAAAATCACAGCCTGTTGTAAGACTGAACTCTCATATAGTAGGAGTAGAAATCTGTATATGAGGGGCCAAAAAGTTTGTGAGCTTAAATTTTTATGGCATGATGCATTATTTTAGTTTATATTTATTTATGTTTTTGTAATTATTTTTTTATACATTTATGCCAAGGCCCTATTGCTCTCTGTTGTGGACTTAGCTGGTATGCATGGAGTAAATTAATATTTATTATCCGAAAAATAGGTTTGTGGATTTTTTTTATCTCAAGGCAAAATAAAATGCTTTATTTGAGTTATAATTGTGCATTATTTATCTATGGCAGCCAAATAAGCAATAATATAACACAGAAGAGAAACTGATGTTATTTTTAATCTTATGCCACTCTGGTGGCTGCAGAGAGTTGATCTGAGACCTGACTGTAGTCAGCTATACAAGTCACAGATAAAGGTACCTTAATTTAATTTAAGCTTAATTAAGCTTGAATGCAGAAAATATATTTTAGATGTGTACTTTGCATAAATACTCTGCCATTTAACACACATGTTTATCTAAACTAGAATAGATTTGGAAGTGACAGTATGAAACCAGCATTTTAACAGAAAATACTTGGTTTACTGAAATGAATTACAGCAGCTTGCAGGTGCTTTTGCATTATTATATGCGATGACACATTTCCAGCGTCGAGTCAGGCTTGGATGACTTAATGTAATGTGTGACTGAAGTGATATAAGTTGGCTGTTTTCCCTTATTAGTATTCTGTGGGTTATGTAACGTGTGCAGGTCGGAAGCTAAGCGCTGAGGACTTCGATCCTGCCAAGGAGATGTTTATTGAGCTGCTGATTGAAAGTTCAGACTTTCAGAGTAAAGGAGGAGAACCCTGTGCCAGTGTGGGAGATTTCATCCGATCAGAGGTGCATTTCTTTCAGTGGCTACAACGATAACACCAGCAGAGTGTCTGTTAGCTACCAGCCTGGATTATCTAGAATACTTTAGGTGTTTTTGATGATAAATTTCATCTTGTTTCGTTGCTTGCCGTCCGGCGCAGGTACAACAGCGAGCAGCAGAGAAGTGGAAAGATGTTGACGCAGCCACTAGATCTCTGAGACTGTGTTTGATCAGCACCATGTTGAAGGGGGAGTGCTGCGTTAATGGGACTCACAGCATGGACGAGGTGGGCCTGGGGGGCTTTGGCCTGTACGAGACTCTACCCGGACTGGACTGCACATTCCCAAGGTTTTTTACTCCAACAGTGCATACATACATTTATTTCAGTAATCTCTTTGATTAAATCCTTATTTCCTGCATTTACGTATTAATAATCTTATTATCAAGTGGCATAAAATAAAGATAAAAACAACAAATCGAAGTGTTTGTTATGTTGTATCTTAAAGTGTTGGTAGTTTACCTGATACATAATGTAGTTAAGTATGTTATTCAGTATTTTATTGAAGTGTCTGACTTAAGACATTTTCTTTCTCTCGCAGTGGCTATGAAAGTCTAATCAAAAACTTGATGTCGGAGCTCCCCGCTGACTCGGTGACCTACAATCGGCCTGTGCACTGCGTCCACTGGAACAACACAGAGAACGGAGCGAAAATCGTGACCGTCGAGTGTGATGACGGGGAGAGGGTCGCCGCTGATCATGTTATTGTCACGCTGCCTCTCGGTAAATTCAGATGCATCTATTCACACGCACAGTTTGATGTTTTCTATCTCAGCGCATGAAATGTTGAGTTTGTGCTACACGAACAAGTTCTAACATGCAACTTAATTCTCCTCAGTTTGCGTCCTGCTTTAGTGTTGTAAGTCATCACAAAAACGTTTTTTTGTGGTCCCAAAATTTAAACATTTTGGGAGAAATGCATCATCTATAGTCTGCAAAGCATAGGGCATCTTCAACATTAAAAAAAATGTATCACAATGAATAAATAGAATTATCAGTCAGTAAGTGACACCTTGGATTCAAAATGAAGTGACGACAGCATGACAGTGACATGGGCTTTTTTTTTCAGGCTGTTGAATAAACTGAGAATAAATTAACATGTTCTGGTTCATCAGGATACCTGAAGAAGCACCATTCAGCGCTGTTCAATCCTCCTCTCCCTCTGCACAAGCTGCACTCCGTCCAGAGACTGGGCTTTGGAACGAACAACAAAATATTTGTGGAGTTCGATTCACCATGGTGGGACGCTGACTGTGAGGTCATCTACTTCACATGGGAAGATGAGGTGAGACGTGTGTGGTCAACGATGAGAGGTTTGCATTTTACCGCGCATACACACTGAAATCAATTCTATACTTTTTATTTTCTCCTTCGTGATTCAGGATGCCATGGTGGACCAAGTGACAGATGTACATAGATCCTGGATAAAGAAGTTGTTTGGCTTCACTGTGCTCAAACCCACTGAAAGGTCAACAACCACATTGGGACGCTGGTTCATGTCTCGCATGTTTATATTGTATTTAACAGAAAAACACTGTCAGATTATTTGCGCAGGAGTGCAGTTTTATTTGTGGTCTAACTTTCAGGTATGGCCATGTTCTGTGTGGTTGGATCGCTGGGCATGAGTCAGAGTATATGGAGACGCTGCCTGAACAGGAGGTCATGCAAAACATCACGCAACTCATCCGCCGGTTTACAGGTGAATCTGAATGACTCAGAAGCGTAACTGGACGATCATTCCAGCCTTGGTTATGTTAGAATAATTTCTTTTAGCACTTCTAGACTAACTGTGTATGTTTAGGGAACCCGGTCATCACCCCGAAGAGAGTCCTGCGCTCCCAGTGGTTTCATGACCCCTGGACGTGTGGATCCTACAGTTTCCCCGGAAGAGGCTGCTCCGTGCAGGACCTGGAGAACATGATGGAGCCCCTGCCAACGAAGGGAACACAGGCACAAGTACCTAAATGTTCATACTCAGACATAAATTTGTGCTCCCAGCAAACACAACGATATGCACATAAAGAACCAGTTTTTAAGTTTCCCTGTTCTGTTTGTTCTGTTTCAGCCCCTGCAGGTATTGTTTGCTGGAGAGGCCACTCATCCCTACTTCTACTCCACCGTCCACGGAGCTCTCCTCACTGGGTGGAGAGAAGCTGATCGACTCATCTCTCACTACTCCGACGTCAGTCAATCAAAGCCACCCAAGTCAAAGCTTTAAAGGAACACAAAAAGGGATTCTTCACTAGGATTTATAGCTACAATCTGCACCCTCTTTAAATTTAAGTCTGGAGGCTTGCTGCTTATATAAATCACTCATTTACATTTTTGGAAAGTTCCCCGGCCAGGGAGGAGTAAAGCTCCTGGTTTCAGTGCATTAGAGTACATATGGATCGGTCCAGTAATGTCAACTTGGACAGGCAATCTATACAAGTGATCAATACAGTTATTTTGATATTTTCATTAAACACATTAAAGAAAGATAATGCTTAAAATATTACGCAATGAAAGGTCTTCTTGTTTAAAAAAAAAAATAAATGAAAAATGACATTTTAACATGTAGTAATCCTGTTTACAAATCAGTTTAATAACAACACAGTGATATCAATTAGCAGTGATTTTGCATTTAATTTTTTATTTTAAGACTAAAGTCCATACAGCTTTCAACTTTCCCCTTTTGATAATATATATTTTGATTATGGATGAATGTCAGATATTGTAAATAAACTTAACATTTATTATTAAAATGTTCTTGTCCTGTTTTTACTCATTCTTTTGTTGTTTCTATCATCTGTTCTTAAAAGTATTGTCCTTGTTAGCAGCATGTCATTTATTTATATATAGATATATATAGATATAGATATATATAATTGTCACCACTTTATCAAATATGTTCTTTCCAGTTGTGTGATTCTTCAACTTTTATCATCATGGGACATCAGTTTTTGTAATATATCTGAATTCTCTCAATGCAAATGACACAAATTGGTGACATTTCTACATAATGTTGCTTTAAGTATTAAGTTACATTTTATTTAGCTAACTTTAAAGAAGAAACTAACTCAGGCTTTTGACATTCTCTTGTACTTTTAATGAGAGTTATGAGAATACATATTTACGTTGTTCTGTAAATACAAAATGCTGAAACTATCACATCATCAGGAGCATCAAGGCACAAATTGTAATAAACAAAGATCATAAATGACAATTATTTTTTCTTAAACCATTTTTATTTTATTTTCAGAGATGGCTACATCTCTGAAAATATCCAGGGCCCACAAACTGTACAAGTGTACCAAGTTTCATCCTATGAACCACAAACTTACTACAAAGACTCCCTCGAGTGCGCATGCGTGTATGTGCATGCAGCCTGTTACGTCTGCCCGTACACGTTTTTCTATTTTTTCCCCCAACATTTATCTTTCTTCTCTCACCGTAATTGTTCTGACTTCATGAGTAACTCATTTAAACTGCATCCTCTGTAAACATAGTTGTGGGGACGGTTCTGTTAGTTTCCGCCATTTTTAACGCAATTTCGTGTAACTGTACAACCGTGTTGATCTACGATTATCAGTGTAAGTATTTAATAGCTGCACAACACAAATTCAAGAGATAGTGGTTGAAGTCATTCACATTTCATCTCGCTCGGTATAGCAGTTAACCCACGCACACACCAAAAAATACCATAGAAGAAGAAGTAGTCTCACAGCGGAACAAATGTGTCTAACAGCGGGTTCGAGTCGGCATGTAAACAGTGTAGCACACCATCAACATGCCCAGCTCCAGCTTAGCAAGGACCTGTCGGTCATAGTTAGTCTGTCAATACCTCAAATGAAAGCCAGTGAGTCATATTTAATGTAAGAGTGAGGATGAAACTGTACCAGGCGCTCCGTAATGTCGGGAAGTTCAGAACCGTGTTCGACTTCGGTGGACGGGACGTGGCCCATTGGTTTCCCGGACACATGGCTAAAGGTGACAACTCTGCCTTAAGTTATGTAGCCTATCAAAGAATATATCAAATGTAATATCACTTACTGGTGACATCATCGCTGTAATGATGGTTTCCGCTGACTTTTCAGGACTCAGACAGATGAAAGCCAGCCTCAAGAGTGTGGACTGCATCATAGAAATCCATGATGCCAGAATATCCTTTTTTTTTTAAAAAAAAACTGCATTAATGTTAGAATATAGAAGGAATACTTGTGACCAAGTATTATTCCAAGATAACATAATCCGAGTTATATCGTACAGCAGTGTTGTATTATTTGCTCCTATAGTAGTGCCAGGAGATGCCTGTTGCTTAATATCTATATAGCACTTTTCAAACCAAGGAGAAACACATTTCTTTACAAAACACAATAAAACAAAAACAGAGTTATTATACAAGCGTGAGCAAATACAGAAAATAACGAAAGAAAATAATTGAGCTGTACAAGATGCTATAATCTTAGACCATAGAAAGATAATTCCATGATATGTGAGCCTTGGAAGTAGAGAAATATTCCCCTCTGTTGTTTAATCTTGAACTTGGTACGACCCACAAGGAAAACACTTCCTGATTGTAGATGCTTTAAATACATTGTTAAAGCAGTCAGAAGCCATAGAAAGGACGGATTGGTGAATTAAAAAATAAATAAAATCTTTCATTAATGCCAGTGAACATTAGTCAAAAGAGGACAAATATGGTCTGATCTTAGAGCTGTTCTTGAGCTGCTTGAAACAAGCCTGAACAACTGATTGAATTTATTTATCTGATAAGATAGCAGCCGCCCAGATTTCTGCTGTGGTGAGTTAGAGAGTTGGATAATGAAGTGTATTTCCATCCAAATCAAGGCTTGATTAACACTTGGGCAACACAGGCAGCATCACTCAATACTCTAAATATTTAATATTCTTAAATTAATGTGTTAAAGTGATTTACTATCCTGCACATATGTGACCAGGTAGTATTGTAGCATTATGCCCTTGGGAGACCAAGCAGGTGAATCCAAACACGTTTGTTGTTTTTTTTTTCTTTAACATGAAGCACATTCCCTTCTCTGGAAGAAACCCTGTGTTTCAGGAGACTCTAGATGTCAGACCACATCTGCTAGTTCTCAACAAGACGGACCTCACCGATCTGTCCAACAAGCAGGTAAGATGTCGTGCTGCACTTTCAGGAGAGTCACATTTCATCAGTGGTTTTAAAATCAGCGAAGCAAAATCGTGTCTTTTGCATTTACGCTGTAGAGAATCCTGAAGACGCTCGAGAAGAAGGGGGTGAGGAATGTCCTCTTCACAGACTGTTTGAAGCAGAGAGATGACAACATCAAAAAGGTAATCGTCACTTTGTACCAAACATTTGGCTGTTGCAGAAGTTTGTCGTCAGCTGATATGAAATAAAGATTGTGAGCATTTTCTGTAGCTGGTGCCAATGGTGGTCGAAATTATCGAGAGCACACCGCGCTTTAACAGAGATGAGGTAAGGCTACAATCAATGCTTCTCAAATTATACAACCTTTCTCGACTTTCCCACCCCCATTTTTTTGTTTCTTATATATTGGCCGTACTCTAATCCTGTTCTTGTGAATCTTTCAGAATACAAATTATTGCCTGATGGTGATTGGAGTGCCCAATGTGGGGAAGTCATCTCTTATTAACGCCTTAAGGAGAACATACTTGAAAAAAGGTATGTACAGTATAATTGAATGTTTGATAGTTGTTGGACCTTGGTTCAGTATTAGTCATTGATATTGTAATTTGACTCCAATTTCAGGTCGTGCATCTCGAGTAGGTGGGGAGCCAGGGATTACTAAAGCGGTCCTGACTAGAATTCAGGTTGGTGTGGAAGACATGTTTGTCTCTAAATACGTCTGTTTATGGGTTCACTGTGTGGACATTTGTAAAGTATCTGTAACTGTCTTTGTCCTCAGGTGTGTGAGCGACCCATAATGCACTTGTTGGACACACCAGGAGTCCTGCCTCCTAAGATTGAGAGTGTTGAGACTGGGATGAAGCTGGCTTTATGTGGTGAGTAGAGCAGGATTATTATTATTATTATCTTCCTACAGAAGAAATTACTGTCGTTCAGGAAACACCATGTAGAAACTTTGTTGGACACACTTGTCTCTGTAAGTGTTTTTTGATGTACACAACTTATTTTTGATATTTTTCTTTCCAGGAACTATTCTGGACCATTTAGTGGGTGAAGACATTATTGCTGACTACTTACTTTACTCTCTGAACAGGCTCGGGAATTTCAGGTGTGAACTTTCTCCCTGACTGAGTGAACTTTGATATCATCAGTGTTTCTTTTGCTTCACATTACTGTGATTGAAAACTGTGTGTGTGTGTGTGTGTGTTTATATGCAGTTATGTAGAGAAATACAACCTCCAGGAGCCTTGTGATGACATCAAGGATGTCCTCAAACGTATTGCTGTAAAACTTGGAAAGACTCAACGGGTAAAAGCCATTACTGGAGTGGGTAAGAAAAAGCTAATCCTTCACATACTCCTGCAGTGTAATTTACAAGCTATCAATAAAGCAAACATTTTGGGAAATACATTTATTGTAATCCTGTCCAATATTTGGATAAGACGACTTATACCACTCTCATGTCTGTACGATAAATATTACACTAGAGCCAGCAGCCAGTTAGCTTAGCGTAGCATAAAGACTGAAAACGAGGGCAAACAGCTAGCCTGGCTCTGTCCAAGGGAACAAAATCCACCTACCAGACTTTTGAAAACTCACTGATGAATTATATTCATTTAATAAGTCTATTCCTGCCTAGTTACAATGAAATGAAATGACATTTGTTTTTTGGCAGTAAGTTATCACTGCATTTATCATCAGTGTCCTGTCAGCCTCAATCATAATAACTGTTGGAACTGTGAAAATGTGCCAATTCATTGGACTACATCCAAACCAGGCAATCAATCTTCTCACCTTAATCTGAGCAAGAACATGATTCAGGATGTTTTCCTTTAAAAGTGACAGCCATTACAGCCAGATATGTGCTGTATTTAGATAATTATCTAATGATAATGAAGTGACAAGACTGGGTTTTTAAACAAAGGGCATATTCGAAATATTCTATTATATTCTAAAACTGTAGGTTGAAATCAACCATGAGGTAAGTATTAGTGTCACCACAAAGTATTCAGTCATCCTGAATACTAAAGAACCTTGTTTTCCATGCTGAAATCCACATCTGTATTTGTTTGAACATCAGTAGGAAATATGTGCATCATACCAACCTCTTTGAAATGATTGAAACTGTTTGTTTCTTGTCTCCCTCAGGGAACATTACCGTCACCGTCCCAAACTACACAGCAGCGGCTTACGATTTCATCAGAGCCTTCAGGAAAGGAGAGCTGGGACAAGTAATGCTCGACTGACCTCAGACATTTTAACCAGAGAATCCACAAAAGTGTCGTCAAGGGGAACATTCCAGTCTCTGTCCCCCGTGCCTTTGACATTTTGGGGACACGATGCAGTTTGTTTTGGTTATGGACGACATAAAAAGTCAGCAGAGCTCTGTATCCTTTGTAAATAAAACGATTTAACATCACTCAGGTGCATTTCTTTCTCGGCTTTGTTTTTAGAATGCACGAGACAAACATCTGGCAGGGTGTAAACAGGATATTTATTAGCATAAAGACATTGATCACAAACTATTAATTTCATATGTACATAAGTGGTGTAGTATATAATAGAGTGCACTTATAAATATGGAACAGTCTGTTGCTCCTGAGTGTCTACTGCAGGTAAAAAGCTTTTCTGGGATGGCAGGCAGACCCTTTAAAACCTCCAGAGACATGAATAACAGTGAGAGCAGCAGTTTGTTTTCGAGTGTCCCTCCCATTAACACAAGTCTGAGAATTACATTTGATACAGTTCAAGTTTATAAAATTGCACAGACAATTTGAGATGATTGTTGGAAATGCGGTTC
The DNA here is from genome assembly GCA_039737535.1 of Lagodon rhomboides. Lineage (NCBI taxonomy): Eukaryota > Metazoa > Chordata > Actinopteri > Spariformes > Sparidae > Lagodon > Lagodon rhomboides. Next base: position 8,921,073 of record CM077796.1, read on the forward strand.
AGCTCGAGCAATAAACAAAACTCCCATTTGCACCGTCTTTTTTTGTAGAAAATCATTTTCACAGCCACCGTAAAAATCATTCGGATCACTGAGCAGTGTCTTTAAATCAAGTTTGAAATTAGGTCACACTGAAAGAATGGAGTAAAAAAAAAACAAGAACGGCTTATTTTCCTTTCTAAAAGCAAAAAAGTCGAATAGATTTTTTTTCTTTTTTCATTTTTTCTTTTTAAGTGACTTGGCAGTTTTGGTTTCTGGGGCAGAATAATGCTGGTGCCAACGGCGTGCTTTTACTCTGTCAAAAAGAGAAAACACCATAATTTAATACAAATAACTGCCCTCAGTTGTGCTGAGCAGTAGCACTGATCATTCACCAACGCATTTGTGGTGCATATTATGAAACTAAACATTTTTCAGAGACGACTGAGTTTGGCAGTGCAATTACAGTTGGCAGCCAGTGGTTTGATTTCTGTCTGTAGGCTGGTGACATTTAGCTGATAAATCATTTTCTTCATTTACATACAGGAATCAGGCTTTCAGGAAGGAAACTAGCTCTGGTTATTCTTGAGTTTTGTCTTTGATGAAAAGCACTCTCTGAGAGGTGAAATGTCACATTGAATACTGTGCTGGTAATGTACATCTGTCCATTGGTATAGAAGATTATATGTGTAAAAACATACAGTACAGTGATGTTTTTATAACAGTTGTCTCTTTCCACCTAGAGCTGCATTGGTTAATCAATTCGTTGTCAATTATTAAGTTAAACTCCAACTATTTTCATAATCGATTAATCGGTGTCATTCATTCTTTAAGAAAGAAAAAGGCAAAATTCTCTGATTCCAGCTTTTTAAATATGAATATTCTCTGGTTTCTTCACCCCTTTATGACAGTAAAGTGAAGAACTTTGGGTCGTGAACAACACGAGAAACTTGAGGGTGTCATCTTTGACTTGATCAACATTTTTCACCATTTTCTGACATTTTAGAGACTAAACAACTAATCAATGAATTGAGAAAACGATCAAGAGATTAACCGACAGTGAAAATAATCCTTAGTCGCAGCATTATTTCCACCACTGTGTTGTGCCTCTTAACTGGTCTTCACAGTGCAGGTTCCAGCCAGTCCTGCACATTTTAGTCAGATCCAATGCGGAAGCTCAGCACTACAGACGGAATCATGAATTTATCCTAAAAATGAACGCGAACATCTACAGTATACTGTCCAGTAAGAGTCCGTATTTGGGGGAAAATGTTGCAACCATGATAGAAACCATCTGAGGGAGAGAAAATCCCCTCTGAGTTGAGCCTGACATGAGTGCATCAAAGTAATTGGTCCTGTTGTAGTAATCCAGCTCTTCCTCTGAGTTGTCCGCGTTGCTGCGGCGGTAGGCAGAGGCGTACCATTTATCCGCTGTTAACGCCACCGCCGCCCCTGCTGCTGCTGCGCTCGCCACCCTCACAGGGGACGACCGCCCCGCCGCCCTGAAGCGGGAGCGGGTCCCGCCGTATGTGCCTGCTCCTCGGTAGTTCCCCGCCGTGGAGCTGCGGGAGGGGGAACCCCTGGAGGAGCCCCGGGAGCCTCCGCGACCGCCCTTGGCCAGCACAGGCTCACAGAGGAAAGCGGAGAGCAGGAGGCAAGTCCAGCATGTTGCAAGCACCTGGTTCATCCCTGACATCTATGATGAAGGGAGACATGATGGAGAAGCTCATTTTAGATGCATGCTGCATCGATGGAGGTATCATCCATTGTTGTAAGACATTTTGGCAAATTCAGAATACGGTCCCGAACAGGTGTGACATAACATGTTCTCCACAGCAGGAAAGAGCTCAGATTGTACTGATCAACACATGAGAGACACCCTGGTAGTGTTCAGTGTTGTTGTTGAATATGGTCCTCACAAACACACATCTCTGTGTTGCAGATTGGCCCTCTCCATTAAAGTAGGTCAGTTTAAAAATAAATATGCTCCACAGATAAAGCAGCCGTCGGCTTTAGGCTTCAATGTACATGAAATAACATCCAGTCTATAGATGATTATGAAAAAAAAAGCAAAAGATGGCACATTTGTTGATGATGGGCGACCATTTGAGATGAATTGCAGAGATCTAGCCGGTAACTCGGCCATTAGGTCGAAATGTAAAAGATGTCTTCAATATTTCTCGGTCGATATGTGATCATACATGAATGCATATGCAATGTAGATACATGCGTGATGTTCATCTCACCGTATTCTCATAGATTAGCCTGTAAACTGTTGTGTTGGAGCCTGAAAGAATCACACATTTACAGAGAAATGCACTGTATGTATATATACATCCACACCCACGTTAACCAGTGTATCCTGATGGCGGATGCTTACCTTGTTCCCGTGTGTGTATCCCCGCATTTGTTTTGGCACTCGGACGCGATGAAAGGTAGTTGTCACGGAGGATGCAGGCTCGTTCACGCAGATGACCGCGAGAACGCGCGGCGCGCTCACACGGGAGCGTCAGGAGAGTCAAACTGGGGTGAGTCCAGAACAGCTTATTATCTTATTTTGATAAAAAAAAAAGTGTTATTATTATTATAAAAAAATATAAATCCCCTGTGCGTATGAAGTAAGCAGGTTAACGTCATTCATTTAATCATATTATTTTTTATTATTATGCTCATTTTAATGTAGAATTTCCAAAACACAGTTATACAAGACAAATAATACATTTTTACAACCACAATACTACCACTTCCCTTAACAAAATAAGAGCATGAAGAAAAAAAATAACATTACCAGACCATAAAATGCTGTTGATACATGTGGCTCACCTTTTACTCTTTCCACAAATTATAATAAAATTCCACAATACATGCTCACACATTATGACCAATAACAGTCATCTACACATCAGTGTTTGGCAACTCATGTCCCCTTATTTTATCTTCTTCAATTCTCTTAAATTGAATGATATTCAAGCAACATTTTAAGTCATTGTCCAGATGATGAGGAGTTGTTGATAAAGCTGTTATGTTTGGTTTCCCTTTGAAACTGAAAAGGGAGGCCTCCAGTTGGTGAACATAATCAATAAGTTTATATAATTGTAAATATGTTCTCTTCATATAATCCTTCTGTGAAAATTCTTGCATTGAGATTTTTGTGGTTAATGCCAATTCTATCCAGTATACGGTGGCCCTGAGAGTCAAAACAAAATCACATTTAAGAAAATTCATTTTAGAAAAGACAGCAACATGTCACAAAACCCAACATTCCATACAAATAGAAAACAAATCGTATATACTTTACACATTTTCCTCAATTTTACCAGGATTCATACTAAGATGTATGTAATTTTATTTAACAGTGAGAAACGTGTGAGAAAGTGGCCTAATTACACGCTGCAGACACCAGGTGGCGGTAACGGGAGCTCGTGCTGGTGCTACCTCTTGGAAAAACACCAACGAAGAAGACGACGCAAGAGGAAAGCGCAGCTAGCGATCTTGGAGCAACTTCTTTGACAACAGTCCTCCTCCTCCTCCTTCGTCGTCGCTGTCATGGCTTTCCTGTGCAGAAGTGCAGCTTCTCTCCTGAAGCCCTCCAGAGCAGCTCCGGCCGTCCTGTCCGCTGCTCGTCTCTACAGCTCAGGTGTGTGTTTAAAACCTGCCCGGGTCAGTTTAATGGAGCCATGAGAAGAACAACTGGCCTGCCACAATGTCAAGAGACATGCGTCACTCGATGTGCGACACAGGTGCAGCAGGCACACTGTAGCTAACTTATTCTGCCCTGACATGTATCTGGGTTTAGTTCAGTGTTATTTAAACCGCTGAACATCTGAGTGCAGAACTTTAATGGAGGATAAATCAGTAGCATGGTGTCAACATGAGGATCAGTCCTGTGTAAAGGGAAACTCCACCATAAAAAGGAATTTACAGGTGTTGTTGTCTATCACTTTAAACATCTCATTTTAGAATCTAAACGTGTCTGATATGATACTATTAATGTACGGACTGCAGACAAAAGAAATCCAAGGGATGATGTGTTAAAGTGCACTTATTTTCAGCCCAGTCTCAAGATAGTACAAGACATACAACATAACAACAGAAAAAAGACTGTGCTCAAAAAAATCCAAACATCTGAGGACAACAATAAGATGGGTATTTTGGTGGCTGAAGGAAAATGTCAGTATATAACAAAGATTGTTCATTAATGTTGTGAGACTGTAGTGATGCATTCAGCCCAGATACAAATCCAAGAGCTGCTCCACAGATGTGACAGGGTAGCTGTGACGACTCTCGGGACCTTGTGTCAGCAGTCAGCGGGGTTTTGGGCGTCATGGACTCAAAAGCAGTGATCTACAGTTTGACTACCTTCCCTCATATTTTCTATGAAACACAGAAGTATTCGCTTGCTCTGATGATCAAAAGTTTATTAAACGGTTGTTTAATTTTGATGTGTTTTAAATTTGATATCTTTAGGCCTACATGATCACCTGTCAAAGTCGTTATGATTGACCATTTTATCAGTGTTCATTTGGATTTCTCCAATGTTATTATTGTAATGTACTGCTGTCTTCTATTAAATTAATTGCTAACTATTTTGAATATCAATTAATTGGTTTGATTAAAAAAGATTGAATCAATCGTTTTCAGAAAACTAGTTCAGAATTCTTTGATTCCAGCTCCTTCAATGTGAACATTTTCTGGTGTCTTTGTCCATGTTGGTCTTTGGGGAAAACTCAGACATCCTGTGACATTTTATAGACCAAAAAAACGAATCGTTTAACAAAGAAAATAATCAACAAATTAGTCAAAGATGAAAATAATTGTTAGCTGCAACCATAGTACAGTACAAGTATTACATGTGATGTTGATTTACACACGAATGTCTGAAGGAGGTCAAGTTATTGAGATTTTATTTATTGATTTAAACTGTATTTATTTAAATATAGACGATTTGTTCCGTATCCAGCTTTATTTATGGTGTATTTTAAGCCCATGCTGCCCACAATAATAAAAAATGAATTCCTTAATTTATTCAGTGATATAAAACTCACCTGAATATAACAAGCTATTAGTAATAGAGTTGGTTTTTCAATGTCAATTAAGCTCCAAAAAGTGTCACTCAAAACATACCATCAAGTGAAGTCTTGATGGTCTGATTTCCAGTTTAGAGAGACGGATGATTAAACTGTCCAAAATATTTGAAATAGCCCGGAGAGAAAATTCTGCTTTCAGGTGGATTTTCTCTTAAAGGCCCCACTTACAACAAAGCTGTATGAAGGCGCCAACCACGAGTCTTGTTCTTGCTCCACCTTGACACAAGGCCGTTACAGGTGTCAAGGCCTTGTGTCAAGGCAGATCCTTAATCTTTTCTTGAATGATTAACCAGGACTTGACCTTTTCTTCGTGATATCACCACTAAACTCGGGCCACTGTAGTGACACTTCACCTGGTTTCTTTCTACGCTGCTCCCGGTTAATGAGTCCACAGAGCAGTGAGAAAGTGTGCACAGGGTATATGCCCTGAATAAAAGGCATGAATGGTATTCAAAAAGTCTTAGTACAGGCCATACCCTCCTTGCTGGTTTACCATCATATGTTCATACTTTGGCCAGCACAACAGTGAAACTGATATGAATTGCATTATGTGTGATATTGAAAGGTTTCAAATCACTGAACCCTACTGAACCCTTGAGTGCACAAAAATCTAATCTGACTATCTGTGTTGGTTCTCTCTGCCTGCAGGTGGTCAGTATGAGTATATTTTGGTGGAAAAGCGCGGTGAGAATAGTAATGTGGGTTTCATCCAGCTGAACCGACCCAAGGCTCTCAACGCTCTGTGCGACGGGCTGATGAGGGAGGTGGGACAGGCCCTGGATGCCTTCGAAGGCGACAGCGGCGTCGGAGCTATCGTCATCACCGGCAGTGACAGAGCCTTTGCTGGTGAGGGAACCGAGTGTTTTCTTAGCTCGCCTCCTCCTGTGAGGAGCAGAGAAATGACAATAAGCTGTTCACAGTGCCGCTCAGTGTTAAGCTCTACTTTTGTGTTTTCCAGCGGGAGCCGACATTAAAGAGATGCAGAATCGAACCTTCCAGGAGTGTTACGGTGGGAACTTCTTGGCTCACTGGAACAGAGTGTCCACAGTGAAGAAGCCTGTGATTGCAGCTGTCAATGGATTTGCTGTGAGTGTGTTTTTTTTTTTTTAATTTGATTTGTATGCATTATATATTTACAGTGGAGTCAAATTCTGAGATCACATAACAATCTCTAATATCGTCATGCAAACCTGGAAATAATAAGAACGTTTCAGATAGTTAATTGAAGTGTCAGAAATAAGATTGTTATTCTTAGCAACGATGGCCTTTCTCAGCATCAAACCTTGGCTAGACTAAAGTTTTCTACAGGGGCAGTGCATGTTACCAAAACATTTGGATCAGTTGTATCCAAAGCACAGGGCAGACATGAAAATAGCTTCATACCAAAAAGAAAGCTGTGTCCACATACTTTTGGCCACATAGTAGTGCTCTTATTCCTTTTATATCCGGTATTTGAACAGTTCAGGATGCACAAAATATAAATGAAACAGTTAAAAATGAGACTGATCACTGTACAATGAGCTTTATTGAAAATTCCCTTCCCTTCCTCATGCTGCACGTTGTTCTCTTTCAGCTGGGCGGAGGCTGTGAGCTGGCCATGATGTGCGACATCATCTATGCCGGAGAGAAGGCGCAGTTCGGCCAACCAGAGATCCTGTTGGGGACCATTCCTGGTAAACACTCATTGCTATCCACTTTCCTTCCTGTTCAGACTTCACTTCCTTGTTCTAAGGTTACCAGATTCTTGTTTTTAGAGCAGCTTGTACAAAACATCTGTCTATCTGCAGGGTCGGGAGGCACCCAGCGGCTGACCCGCGCAGTTGGCAAATCCCTGGCAATGGAGATGGTACTCACAGGAGACAGAATTAACGCCCAAGAAGCCAAGCAATCAGGTAACAGCCGTGTTGGAGAGGACATTTACCCGAGTACTCTACTTAAGTTCAATTTTAAAGCGCTTGTGCTTGATTGATTGTTTCTATTTTATTGCCCTGTGACCTCTGGGCAAACAAGTGTGATCACAGGTGATCAGATTTCAGATGTGTGATGTGTAAGGCTTCACAACAGTCCACAAACTACAAAGTGTCATCACTGTGTATTTACGCTTGGTTCTCATATATTTTCTATGTTTGACTCTCTAGCATTTTGTGTTTCCCAGGTTTGGTGAGTAAAATCTGTCCTGTGGACCAGTTGGTGTCTGAAGCTGTTAAATGTGGGGAGAAAATTGCTTCCAACTCCAAATTGGTCTCTGCTATGGCTAAAGAGGCTGTTAATGCAGGTGTGTAAACTAATGCTATTATGTTGAAATTTAAAACTTAGTAAATGTAATAATTTCAGTGACGTCTGACTTGTTCCTTCATGTGATTGCAGCTTATGAACTGACTTTGGCTGAGGGTAACCGTTTGGAAAAGCGCTTATTCCACGCTACCTTTGCCACGGTGAGTACAGGCTGAGAGCGGGGGGGTCGACTCTGGTGTTGACAGTCCAATCATGATGTGTGTGTGTGTGTGTGTTTTTTCCTGCAGGATGATCGTAAAGAAGGCATGACAGCATTTGTGGAGAAGAGAAAGGCCAGTTTCCAGGACAAGTAGAAAAAAAGCATAACAAGAGCTCGGTCAAGATCACAAAGTTTCCTGATATCAGCGGGTCAATTCCTTTTCTGATGCAAAAATCCTGATTATAGTGGAAAGTGTTTAAATTAGGATTCAGCCCTGAGTGAGTGCACAGGAGTGTCTTGTCACAGGGAAACCCCTCCTGCTGAGACTCCAAATCAAATGACACACGTGGGTGCAGGAGTGCCGGGGGTTCGTATGTGAATAACATTTGATAACTGTTATAGTCAGTGTGTAATAGCGGGAATTAGCCTTGATGATTTGTACTGACTTTGCCTTTTCATTTTCACTGTCAAAATGTTTTTTCTGCATTTTGCCGGCAAATTGTTTCCGTGTACATTTTACAAATAAAGCTCCAGAGTGGTTTTCGGTGCTGCAACTGAGAAATGGGAGAATACTGTAGGTCTGCTGTGTTTAATCACACATATTGAGGTTTTACTGACTACTTAAAGGGGGGATGCTTTCTGGGGCTCATGGAGGCCAGCAATAGTCATGTTCATCCTAATGTAAGCAATGATATCCGCATTTTATTTTCAGTCACTTATTAAAACAAGAAAAGTAAACGTTTTATTTATTCCTCCTGTTGTGAAATGTAGCCTGTTTCATAATGACAATCCTCTGTCCTGCAGTATTTCATCTGTAATTGTTTTGTAGCAATGGATAGTTTTTGGTATTAGTGCCACATTTTTTTCACCGCTGGTCTCAGTTTTGGTTTCCTTGCAGTGTTTCGCAGCACTAATATTGCTCCTTTTGGTTAACTGAACATGTCAGGGGCCCGGCCAGTTCTGTGCACAGGCCTGCACACACTCATAGTATTAGTTATTTGAGTATGATTGCAAGTAAATTAAATGAGCCTATTTGTAACTCAAATTGCAACCAGTCTAAAAACAGAAGAGCTGGCTGCACACCACCCAGAGTTAAACCAGTGTGCACCTCTCACCACAAGAGGGCGCTCCTGTGCTGTCACAGACAGTGGGCCTGCCGCAGAGACACGCACCGCGCGGGCTGGGTGCGGAGAAGCGCTCCACTTAAGTGTAATGTGACAGTTATAAAGTCATTAGACTTTAAGACATTAAAATACGACACAGAAAGTTATGTTTTGTTTTTTTGTTTTTTTAAAGGAGAGCATATTTTCAACATGCTACTTGAAAATCACAAACCCAGATTTTGTCACAGCAAAGAAGAATTAGCAAACGGCTTGATTTAAAGGTCTTGTAGCCGATTGCTTTTAGACAAAATGTCGATGTGAAACTGTTTTTTTTTTTTTTTTGTTATGATAGATTGAACTCTATTCTACCGGTGTGATGATTTAGAGAAAAATCATGTAAACTTAGCAGAAGTTACGCTCCAGCATGGAACAGGCATGTATGTCTAATTGTAGATGTTAAAAAAAGAAGAGTCGTACATATTGATCTATATTATGTTAAGTCTTGCGCATCACCTATTGGCTGATATCCATCGAGGGCACATGAAACCATCATTCGGACTTCAAAGGACACACCAGAACAAATTTGGTTAGTGCGCGCTTTCTCCGGCCGCTCCAATCATCGCCAGCCACCTTTTTCTCTCTCTGATCTTCACACGGCGGCGCCCCATATCTCCACAAGGCCATGGCCTAATTGATTTTTATTTTCATTCAATATTCCCCTGGAGCTTGCTTTCTTGTCAGCCCCCCTGGAACAAAAAAGGGAGGAGGGGGAAGAAGAGGAAAAAAAAACTCGTCTCCTCACTCCGCGGGGAGGCACAAAAGTCTGCGGAGAGGGCCCGAAAAGAAGCTCCTCTTTGAGGCTGTAGCGAAAGGTCAAAATAATAAATGTAGACTCAATTGAGGCTCTCCGCGCGGACAAAGGGGGCAAAACGTTACATTTTGGCAGCGCAGACCCTCATAGCGTGATAAACTCATTTAAAGAAGCCGAAATAAAGAGAGAGCAGCGTGAGTCCAGAGAGGGAGAAAGGGGCTTTCAGTCCGGCAGACAGGCCTGGCTCCTGCGAGGGCCCTTTCTCCTGCCCAGCAGCCTGCCTGTCCTCTCAAAAAAAAAAAAAAAGAACACTCTCAGAGTCCCAAACTGCACTGCCTCTGTCATGTTGGCCACTTTATCTATGTTTTTTTTTTTTTTTTTTTAAATGAAATTCCTTTTAAAAGAAATCAGTTTTACATGCATGCGTTCTTAAAATTCTTAAAAAACCTCGCATAACTTAGTAGCCAAGGGAAGCAGCAACATAAACATGAATGGTCTTCATGATGGAACTGTAGATAATAATAGTTTCCTACATGTGGGAAAACACAGTATTTTTTAGATTTAGTTGCACACACGCAATCTCAAATCCTTGGAGAATATAAGAGGAGTAAACCAAACCACACTGCAGGTCTGGAATGCAGGAATAGTATGAACATATATGGCTAATATTTGCAGATGCAAAACATGCAATAAAGTACCAACACATTTCTCCTGTTTGTTATTAACAGCAGCTGTTTTAGGATTGTAAAATCAGTATATAGGCCCGCAAGCCCGCGATCCCGAACTGTGACTCGACTTTTATAAAAGCCTTTTTATATGCAGATCTGCTTCTTGCGGTCGTGGAAAGGATTCCTCAGCGTTTTTCTGCCATCCAGCTGAGAGTTTCTCTGGCTCAGATGAAACGGGCCGGGGCGGAGTGGTTTTCATCTGACAAATATTTTCATTATCTCACATTCTTGGCACCAGAGACCGTGTCGGAATAGCACATTCACCGGTGTCTGCTTTAAATTATGCCCACCCAAGGGTGTCAGAAACAACACAGGCCGAAGATTAACCGACTATGAAGTCTGCCGGACTAATGACACGACCCTATAGGCTACTTTCAAATAGGCTACTGTCAAGTTGCCTATTTTGCTTAGTGCGTTTGCAAACGTGAAACACAAAATAGCGAAATTATTTATTTAATTGAACACAAACTAGGAATTTTAATCTCATTTCATGTTATCTGCCTGTTTTTTGTTAGGCCTATAGCCTGTCCTCACAATGTAGAAATTTGGGCCACAATCACGAAGGCAATTCAGAAAATGTAATAAAAAAACTTATTCTATTTATTTATTATAGAAATAGGACTTTTATTTTAGAATAGGCTATTAAATGTGTTTTAAAGGGCCCCTCCAACCAATCCGATTAGCGTCTTCGATCACATGACGCGTTTCCTTGCGTCCACAAAGAGGATGAAGTTCAATAACAAGATGGTTCATTGGCTACAAAAACGTCCTTCCGGCAGACCGAAACATGAAACAGAAGTCTGAAATTTGGCTTAATGGCCAACAGGAGACACCACTGTAACACAAACGAGACAAGCTACTCGATAAACGGCGTTTGCCTTTTTCTAATAGGTTTTTGTTTTTTATCGGCTAGCATGTCTGGCGGTTCTAAACGAAGACGGAAGTACGCTGGTGTGAGCGCTCTCGCTTCGCTTCCGGACTCTCCAGTTCTGTGTTCTCTCTGGCTGCAAGTATGGTCGTCCTCAAAGGGATCCCCTCTGTTTTATCACCTGAGCTCCTCTATGCTCTCGCTAAAATGGGCCATGGGGATGAAATAGGTATGCTGTTTGATTACGTACACTAGGTAGCCTCTGTCACAGGCTGTGCTAGCCTGTAACGTTTGTAAGCGAACCCAAGTTAAAGGACACAGCAGTGTAAAGAGTGACAGAGCAGGTTTCACGGGATCATTAACCTGTAGCTGTAGGGGCACATTCAGTCACTCACCCACTCACTCCTTTTTCTTTCCCCTTTTCAGTTCTTGCTGATGCAAATTTTCCAACATCTTCCATCTGTGCTTGTGGTCCAAAAGAGATCAGAGCTGATGGTATTTAAATACACGAATATGTCAATAACAATGTTAGATGAGTGTGTTTATGGTTCATTGTTTCAGCTCTCTGTAATCTTTATGCAGGTTTGGAAATCCCAAAGCTTTTGGAAGCCATTTTGAAGCTGTTGCCCCTGGACACCTATGTTCCCCATGCGGTACTGGACCCATACATCTAAAGCTAAAACCACTTAGTGATGTCTTGTCAGAGGCATTAATAAGAGCACGTTTTTCTGTTAAAATGTATTTTGTTTAATCTGTAATATGTGTCCACAGGCTGCAGTCATGGATCTGGTAGACAGTGACAAACAGAGGGGTTTAGCCGTACCTGTGTGGCCCGTATACAGAGGTCTCCTGTGTGAGGCTGGGGCTCCGGTAAAACACCCTGTTCACACAATGATTGAATAATTCAGTTAGTTACACCGTGTTCCTTTGAATTTGAACTTCTTTGTGTGTTGATTTCTGTTTCCACACAGTCTTCCATTGAGACAGTGGAAAGGTTTGCTTTCTATGAACGAGCCAAGAAAGCGTTTGCTGTTGTGGCAACAGGGTGTGTATTCCCTCTGCCTTCATTTGAATATTACAGCTGAATGTTTCACTCTGTGTCAGCAATATGGTGACAAAACCACGTGCTACTTGTAAAAGACACACATCCTTTACAAGACAAACCTTTGTTAATATTTAATTTGTTACTTTTATTGTCCTCTGCAGGGAGACAGCTCTGTATGGAAATCTGATACTGAAGAAGGGGGTCATTCCTGCCGAGCTGCTGCAGTGATACGCAGGCACACACACTGGACAATGATCAAATGTTGGTTTCAGTCACAGCTGTAATTCTTCATAGTGAAAATCAGGAGACGGTAAATGTTTTTTTGCATGAAATGAATTTTCAGGTTTGTTCAGGTTTCAAAGCATACTTTATTCTTTATGTTCTTTTCCTATTCTTTATGTTTATGTGTAAATAATACTGTAAAATACTGATTAATCTTCTGTTTTCACAGAGCAGAAATGTATTTTGTATTTTTGTACCTAATTTCTGCATTGCATAGACTGTTCAATAAATAAAACACATGAACTCTTTGATTAGCATTAAGCATTAAAGTACCTTTATTAGCTACTGTAAATGCATACAGTATGAGCAACACAGTGTTTTCATTCTTTTTAACAGTTTATTGGAGTCAGACGACACATTTATTTACCCGTCGTAGCAACAGTGTATCGGCTATGTGTGATGTGAAGAGTTAAGGATCAACACAGGTGGAGTTATTAAATGATCACTGGTGGTAGAGATCGTCCAGATCTTCCTCTGGTTCACTGTGCCTCCTCTGAAACAGCACGTCAACAGGAGCGGCGGCCTCAGCAACACCTTGGTGAGCGAAGGGCTCGGGGACATCTTGGTGGTACAGGTCGTCAAAGTCCTCCTCTGGTTGAAGGTGAACTCTGACCGCACCTGCGCCCCTGACCTCATGTTTCAGCATCTCCATCTGCACGGGCAATAACTGCTCGTCCTTATGGTACAGCTCGTCTTCATCCTTCTCTGGCTCAGAGTACCCAACACGGACCTCTGCAGCAGCCTCGCGGTCAGCCATCAGTGGGGCCAGATATACCAAGAGCTCCTCTGTCTCTTTGTGGTAGACATCATCCCAGTCCTGCTCAGGTTCACTGTAAACAGGGTGGTCGGTGTCATCAGCAGGGAGGTACGGTTTGTCCTGTCCACCTCGCGTCAAACTCTTCCAAATCTTCATGCGAGGGTCGATGATTTGGTCAGTCCTATCCATGTCCTCTGGAGGCTCCACTTGGATTTCCCAGGACATCTTTCCTTTGTCATTTATGGACCTGAAACAAAAATCATGTAACCTCAGTCTGCATTTCCTCAGTCCAAAGGAATATTATTCACTTGCTTAGTAGTCAAAGGAAATAACAACTTACATAACGGCAATCTGGTGTGCTTCATCCTCAAGTTTGTTCTGAGGAAAGAGTACAAATGTTACATGACTGCTGACCAAATACAAGTTAATGACAGTACAAACATATACAGCCAGGAGCAATATTTACATACATACATACATAATATATACAATATGTACATACCAAGGGTTTATATGGCTTTGCTGTGGCGCCAAATATCAGAGCAGCACAGACGATTAGAGAAAACCTACAAGTGAAGAGAGCCTGGGTTAATGTCAAGATTTCATGGCAGACATTACACAACAAATCTCTTCCGGTCGAAGAGGAAAAAATGCAATCTACAGTTAAACATTGAAATCAGGTTACGAATCGCTAAAATCAGAGTGACAAGACTTCAGTTTTCTTACCTGAACATGATGCTTGCCTTCAGCTGAACGGTTTAGATCTGAACCACAAGAAATCTGTCACTTCGGTCCACCTGCAGTGGAAATAAAAGGCCGAAGTTCCACCAATAAAACAGTCAGTTTTTTGACCTTTGTATCCTTTGAATGTAGGAATGTCAGCTGTGAGCAGTGGCGGTCCTAGCTTTCATGACGCCCTGGGCGAACCTCACCTCCAGTGCCCCCCCCCCCAAAAAATTTTTTTTTAAATAAATGGAGAGAAAAAAAAACTCCAAATAACTTATTTCTTAAAGTAATTGTTGGAAATTTGGAAACACACACACAGTAACAGCTATAATAAAAAATATACAATCATAAATAAACTAAATAAACTAAAAATAAATAGCACAATTGCCATCTATATCCTGACTCTTCTTGCCCTCCTTGATGCAAAGTCATCAATTACATCATCAATCTGCTCAGCAACTGTATGATTGATACTGATGATGGCCAGACCAGTAAGGCGTTCCTGTGACATGGTTGACCTGAGGCAAATTTTGATTAGCTTCACCTTTGAAAAGCCATCCTGGCTAGTGGTAGAGGGTGCTCCAAAAGATTTAAAAAGTGCCCCTGCATTTGCATTAAAATACAACATAAATGATCAATGCATGAATAGCACAATTAAATAAACATGTTATTGTGGAGCTGTTAAGCTCAATAATCTTGCTTTTTATGAAATAAGCATGAAACTTTCAGTGTCTGTTCTTCAGGACATAAGCTTTAATTTAAGATGTGGAGGCATTTTCAGTTTGACCCCTGAGGTCAGCTAGAGGTCATTGACCTCAGTAATATGTTATTTTCATGCTCAAAATTGTAAATGTGTGTATCTTAGGATCTAAATGTGATAGAAATGTAAACTAAAGATGTATTTCCATGTATCTGGGCAAGAGGAACTCATTTATGCCATTGATAGCACTCTAAGAGGTCAACATCATTAAGTGCAGTGAAGGTTACTAGGAATGTGAGTGGCTTAAGGCAAGACACTATAGGTGAATAGGGTAAAAACATTAAATAATAGATATCACCATGAAACTTTCTCAGTTGATTACTCATATTAAGCTAAGAAAAAATGTATTGCAAGTTTTTTGTATTTTAATGTTTAAATATGCAAATTAGACTGTATCTCATTAAAAATGCGCTTATTTGCATACATTTTAAAAAACGAAATCAGATCGTGTGATAAAGCCAGGATCAAAATATTTTTTTCATTTTGTTGTCATATTAGATGGGAAAATAATTACAGAGGGGTTTATGGACATTTACTTCTGTTATCCTGACCTTCGTTACCTTTTCGTGACCTTTTCCAAACATGTTGTTCAACCTGAGTTCAGAAACCTACCTGAGGGTTCTAAATGTGAACACCTGATAACCTGATGGTGAAATCAGACGTGGGTCACAATGTCTCAGTCAGGAGACACTTTATAAACTCTGTCTCTGACTAACTCTTCATCGTTTGTTCCTTCTTGTGAATTCAGCAGAAGTTCTACATGAACTTCTTTCTGTCTTTGAGTAGAAACATGGAGTCTGTTTGTCTCAACGTGACGACACAACCGTGTGTGTCGTCATGTCGGTCCGGTGGTCTGAACGCTGACTGAGAACCTCATGACTGTGGTTGGAAGACCAGCTGGGATTTAGCTGACGTCTAGTCTCAGTCGTGGTCAGTGAAGTATGCTCACATGTTAGTGTAGCGGTCTGAACTTAGGAGGCAAAGACTTCAGTGTGCGAGTTCAAGTCCTGGTTATTGATGCTAGTAAATGTTTTCTCACTCCATCACAAGTTAAATGCTGCGTCTGACCAACATGTTCACTGTTTCAGGCTTCATATGTAACGTTAGCACATGTTAGCACACGACAGTGAAACAGTAAAGTCTTGTGGTTTGGTTCAGACCTCACTGAGGTTGGAGGAGTACGGAGCAGCAAGGTGACGTCCTGATACAACGAGCTGCTGTTGAACCAGTGTTTGGGCTGGGCAACGACCTGATGGAGACACAGACGGACAAACTGAGACAGCCTGGACACAAACTAAAGTTCAGGTTCATGCACCTGATGCCCAGGTAGCTCAGTGTGTTGGAGGACTGTCCTGAAGATCTGAGGTTGTGAGTTCGATCCTTGAGACAGTCTGAGTTTTGAAAACAGCTCTTAAAAGAGTCAATGGCAGAACACTCAGGTATCTGATGAGCTGGTCTGGAGGTCGTGGGTTTGAATCCTGACTCTTTATAAAGTTGCTGCTCAGAAGAACGAGTGAAAACCTCTGAGAGACTCTTTGTGATGTCATCCTGTTAGCTCAGCAGGATGACACCAGGGATAGAAGTTCTGAGGTTGTGGGTTCGAGTCTTGTTTGGGTTTGATTCTTATAAAACTGAGTGAAGTCTGACGTACGGACTGAACAGTGCCCAGAGAAGAACCTCCAGCGCCCGGGGGGAGGGGGAGGGTTGTGTTCCTGAGACATGGAAGCTTTATGGGGCGATGAACCATCAGCAGCTGAACGTTTGGATGTCTTTAAAACTTTGTTGCATCATCAAAGATCTAATCGTCTGTTTCTACACACCTGAACAGAAAACTGTTTGACTATTAGAAACTAACAAAGAGAGAAAGACTCCAACATTTCAATGAATCAATCTTTATTTGTTCATTTCACAACCAACAAAAGTATCTCATGACACTCTCATTGGTCAAAGAGCCCAGTGTGCTGGAGATCTGCCGAAAAGATAACCCTAAGACTATAAGATCTTTGATGATGCTCTTACCTGTTTCTAAAAAGTGGACACCAACACTCGGTTTCCACTTTCTAGAAACAGGTAAGAGCATCATCAAAGATCTTATAGTCTTAGGGTTATCTTTTCAGATCTGCCGAAAAGCTAACCCTAAGACTATAAGATCTTTGATGATGCTCTTACCTGTTTCTAAAAAGTGGACACCAACACTCGGTTTCCACTTTCTAGAAACAGGTAAGAGCATCATCAAAGATCTTATAGTCTTAGGGTTATCTTTTCAGATCTGCCGAAAAGCTAACCCTAAGACTATAAGATCTTTGATGATGCTCTTACCTGTTTCTAAAAAGTGGACACCAACACTTGGTTTCCACTTTCTAGAAACAGGTAAGAGCATCATCAAAGATCTTATAGTCTTAGGGTTATCTTTTCAGATCTGCCAAAAGATAACCCTAAGACTATAAGATCTTTGATGATGCTCTTACCTGTTTCTAAAAAGTAGACACCAACACTTGGTTTCCACTTTCTAGAAACAGGTAAGAGCATCATCAAAGATCTTATAGTCTTAGGGTTATCTTTTCAGATCTGCCGAAAAGATAACCCTAAGACTATAAGATCTTTGATGATGCTCTTACCTGTTTCTAAAAAGTGGACACCAACACTCGGTTTCCACTTTCTAGAAACAGGTAAGAGCATCATCAAAGATCTTATAGTCTTAGGGTTATCTTTTCAGATCTGCCGAAAAGCTAACCCTAAGACTATAAGATCTTTGATGATGCTCTTACCTGTTTCTAAAAAGTGGACACCAACACTCGGTTTCCACTTTCTAGAAACAGGTAAGAGCATCATCAAAGATCTTATAGTCTTAGGGTTTTCTTTTCGGCAGATCTGAAAAGAAAACCCTAAGACTATAAGATCTTTGATGATGGTCACCTGTTTCTAGAAAGTGGAAACCGGGTGTTGGTGTCCACTTTTTAGAAACAGGTGAGCATCATCAAAGATCTAATAGTCTTAGGGTTTTCTTTTCAGTGAAACAATGATGGTGCTCAAAGTCTCAAAGGCTCAAAGGCAGGACATTCAGGTATCTGATGAGGTGGTCTGGAGGTTGTGGGTTTGAATCCTGACTCTTTATAAAGTTGTTGCTCAGAAGAACGAGTGAAAACCTCTGAGAGACTCTTTGTGATGTCATCCTGTTAGCTCAGCAGGATGACACCAGGGATAGAAGTTCTGAGGTTGTGGGTTCAAGTCTTGTTTGGGTTTGATTCTTATAAAACTGAGTGAAGTCTGAAGTACAGACTGAATAGTGCCCAGAGAAGAACCTCCAGCGCCCGGGGGGAGGGGGAGGGTTGTGTTCCTGAGAAATGGAAGCTTTATGAGGTCGATGAACCATCAGCAGCTGAACGTTTGGAAGTCTTTAAAACTTTGTTGCATCATCAAAGATCTAATCGTCTGTTTCTACACACCTGAACAGAAAACTGTTCGACTATTAGAAACTAACAAAGAGAGAAAGACTCCAACATTTCAATGAATCAATCTTTATTTGTTCATTTCACAACCAACAAAAGTATCTCATGACACTCTCGTTGGTCAAAGAGCCCAGTGTGCTGGAGATCTGCTTTGAGCACTGTTACGACCCCAAAAGGCAAGATATGGTCTAGGGGAAAGTAAGGGGAGTAACAATTGAAAACTAAGACCAAAAACAAGGAAAAACAAACCAAGAGCCGTCTGCACTCGCAGGGATTTTTTGGTCACACCAAGCTACCAAATAAAAAGATGCAAAGATGCAAGTTGGTCACGATCACGTCAGAGGTCACACACGACAAACAACCCACTGGCTGCTGGAGGGCCCACACACACACCATCTCCCTGGGTTGAGCACATGGGTGCAGTTTAAATATCAGCTGATGCCCAATCAGCTAATCAGTTGCTCAGCTAATCAGCTGGTTGAGGGGGGAGGGAGAAAAGGGGCAGCACCTGAAAGAAAGAGAAAGAAAAACACAAGCCACACACACACACACAGACAGCACAGACCAAGGCACGTAACACCCCTACCAATAAGAACGGACCCCACCCACACCTGTAGCACTAACACTACAGTTTCAATACACAATAACCAATTACAAAGTACAGCAACGCCGACTAAAAAATGAATTTACTGTTCTTACCATGAGAAAAAACTGACCATACCATTACTGCTCTGGTTATCACTAATGAACTCGCCTGTTGATCTTACCCTCGGGATAGCATGTCAGCCACTACATTATCTGCTCCCTTCTTGTGCTTAATCTGGATGTAGTAGCGCTGGGCTTGGAGTGCCCATCGCATCAACCTCTGGTTGCTGTTGTACATCTGCATTAAAAAGACAAGAGGGTTGTGATCGGTGTACACAGTGACTGGGACTGAAGTAGAGCCGACATAGACTTCAAAATGCTGCAGGGCAAGGAGCATGGCCAGAGTTTCTTTTTCGATTGTCGAATAGTTCAACTGATGCTTTTTGAACTTCACCGAGAAGTAGCAGACAGGGTGGCACACATTATCAACTCCATCTTGCAAAAGCACCGCTCCAGCCCCTGTGGCACTTGCATCCACTTCCAGCTTGAAGGGCCTGGAGAAGTCGGGAGCAGCCAGCACCAGGGCACTACAGAGAAGAGACTTAGCAGCAGTAAAAGCGTGATCACAGTCATCATTCCAGACAAAAGGAAGGGCCGGGCTACACAGCCTGGTCAATGGTGCAACCACCACAGAGAAGTTCTTACAAAAACACCGATAGTAGGCTGCCATACCCAGGAAACGTCTGCGCTCACGCCGAGTCGTGGGCGTCGGGAGGGCAAGCACTGCCTCCACCTTTGCAGTCACTTGGCCAAGTTCAAGGTTAGCGAGGCATCTGCCAGCCGCTGGAACACATCTTTCAAGCTCACAATGTGACTCACCCAGTCTGTGGAATAAATCACAGCATCATAAGTAGACACTACAGTTTGGCACATCACCCAACACACGCTGCATGAGGCGCTGGAATGTGGCCGGGGCATTTCTCATGCCAAAGGCCATGACTGTATATTGCATGAAGGCATCTGGGGTGACGAACGCAGAGATGTCAGATGCGCGTTGGGTTAAGGGAACCTGCCAGTACCCTTTAAGCAGATCTAACTTTGTGATACAAACTGCAGGACCCACACTATCTATACAGTCATCCATACGAGGTAAGGGGAAAGAATCAGGCACAGTCACTGCGTTCACCTTACGGAAATCAGTACAGAAACGAGGGGTTCCGTCAGACTTAGGAGCCAACAAGCAGGGGGAACTCCATGGACTACAGCTAGATCGGGCAAGATTATGGTCAGCCAGATAAGCAACCTCTTTTTTCATCATCTCTCTCTTATCGATCGGACATCGGTACGCATGCAGCTTAATAGGGGGATGGTCATTCACATCGATGTCGTGGTCTAACACATTGGTACGGGACGGCACATCACCATACAAAGTGGGGAAGGCAGTGAAGAGGTCAAGCACATCCTGACGCTGATCTGAAGGAAGATGGGACAGATGTTGCTCAGCATTAGACAAATACTCAGAATTGGACAACCGACCAGACTGCTGCGCATCCGAGAGTGTTATCAAATCAGTCTCATCTGCTACACAAACAAGCGAAGGAGCGACTTTAACAGTAGGCTCTGGAGAGCTTGTAGCCTGTTTAACCTCTCGTGTGTGGAAAGCTTTAATCATGTTAATGTGGCACAAACGAGTCTTCTTCCGACGCTCAGGTGTCCGGATGACATAGTCCGTGTCAGAAACCTTCCTCTCCACTACGTAGGGACCTGTGAATCGTACAGTGAGGGCAGACCCGGGTGTGGGGAGAAGAACCAAAACTTCATCACCTGGCTGGAATTGTCGTGCAACTGCTTTTCGATCAAAGCGTGACTTCATGTTACCTTGAGAGGAAGAGAGGGCCTCTTTCGCCAGCTTAGAGGCAACATTTAACCGCGCCCTACACTTTGAGACAAAGTCTAATATGTTGATTTGTTTTGGGGGGCTGCAACACCAATTGTTCTTTCAGAACTGCTAATGGACCTCGCACGTCGTAGCCAAATACCAGTTCCGCTGGACTGAACCCCAAAGACTCCTGCTTCGCCTGCGCATCAGAACACCATTGTCAAGGAAATATGGTTGTTTAGACGTGCACTCACTAGGTTCCGTCACAGCAGCAGCTACACAGCTAACTAGGGACTGATCTGCATTCTGTGCAGCAATGAGAGCTTTGCGACGCAACGGCAAAGGAGCAGTATGATCAACAGGGACAGTAGGAGCGGCCTGCGCAACAGACTCCTCTACCTGCTCAGGTTTTCTGAGGCCGCAGTCCCTCGAACCATCACCAGGGGGCAGCTCATCCTGGAAGAGAGCAGACGCAAACAGTGAATCTGACAAATCAACCTCTTGGGTCTGTTCACGAGCCTTAGCTCTGGTCAGCACACTAACTGTAAACACATCAGGATGTTCTTTAGCTACATCAGGAACAGATTCTGGGATGGGCTCAGGAACGACCTCTGGGACAGGATAAACTTTACCACCAGCTACATTATTACCCATGATGAAAACGACACCCTCGATGGGAAAACAGGAGCGGATACCCACAGGAAAGAAACCAGTTGCTAGACTTGATTGCACATGGATTTGGTGCAGAGGTGCAGGGATGAAACCCATCTCATCATTGTTTCACCGAAAAGAAAACCCTAAGACTATAAGATCTTTGATGATGCTCACCTGTTTCTAAAAAGTGGACACCAACACCTGGTTTCCACTTTCTAGAAAGAGGTGAGCATCATCAAAGATCTTATAGTCTTAGGGTTTTCTTTTCGGTGAAACAATGATGGTGCTCAAAGGCTCAAAGGCTCAAAGGCAGGACATTCAGGTATCTGATGAGCTGGTCTGGAGGTTGTGGGTTTGAATCCTGACTCTTTATAATGTTGCCGCTCAGAAGAACAAGTGAAATCCTCTGAGAGACTCTTTGTGATGTCATCCTGTTAGCTCAGCAGGGTGACACCAGGATCAGCAGTTCTGAGGTTGTGGGTTCGAGTCTTGATTGAAATTTGAGGGTTGATGTTCAAAAGAGTGAAATCTGAAAGAAACAAAGTGCATCAGTCAGATCAAGTAGCTCAGGCTCATAGAGGTGGTTTTGGGTTTGGTCAGCGGTTTTGGGTTTGATTCTTATAAAACTCAGTGAAGTTTGAGTTGTAGTTCTTACATGAACATGGTGCTTACCTTCAGCTGAACGGTTTAGATCTGAACTACAAGAAATCCGTCACTTCGGTCCACCTGCAGTGGAAATAAAAGTCCAAAGCTCCACCAATAAAACAGTCAGTTTTTTGACCTTTGTATCCTTTGAATGTAGGAACGTCAGCTGTGAGTAATTTATTTGTTTATCTAGTCTGTGTTTGACAAAGTGGCTCAGAGTTTGAAAAAAATTTAACTGCTTTTAGCAACATTTTGTCCATATTTTAGAGTCTGACCACAGTTAATCTCCTCATCCTGTCATCAATGCTACTCAGTGTGAATGTTCTGTGTGTCTATGGTCTTATTAAGATTCATTTTTGTTAAACTTTGTTGTTCTACTTATGTCTGGTTTTTTTGAATGCATAAACAGTGACCAAAAACTCAGAAATCCACACTGATCTAATACAATTACAAGTATTATAACTTTGGTTTTGTGGTTCATCTTCCTTATCAGCACTCAGGGATTTCAAAGTTATAAAACTCTGTGACCTTAAAGCTGAGGTTGAGATATTTAATCTTTTATAACACATTAATCATCTCTCTAATCTCCTTCAGGGTGTTGTCCCTCCTACATGGGTTCAATGTGACTACAGTGCAATATAAATACAATTTAATTACAGTATTACATGTATAATAAATAAACATTGCTGAGTCAGTCTGTTGGGATTGAAATGCAGCAATTCATTTGTACATGTTGCCACTCAGCGCTTCGCTTTGGCTGAGCGAAGTCTATTTTTTATCATTTGTGGTGAGATATTACTTAAAGTATTCGTTCTTAGTATTTATAGGCACTGTACAAACATTTAATAAATGGTTTATAACAAACAGGCTTTTTTAATCAAGACATACTGTATTTTATGTTATTCCATCTGTGTTTGACTATAATGACCATTCAGTATCTGTTTGACTTGATGACAGTGACATTAATTCATATTTATATCTGCTTACAACCAGATAATCATCTGTTATAAATCATATATTAAATGTTTATACACTGATTATACGTGCTAAACACTTTGATCAAAAAATAAAGTGTTACCCAATTTTTAATTTTCAATTTTATTTAGTGTTCTATGGATGGTTATTATTATGATGGATCTGCATTCATTTCGGTGCAGTAGGCTTACAGACGAATTGTATTAACTGAATTGTGATTCCTGAGTGTTATCATCAGGTCAACATTTTGATTTGTCCAATAATAATACTAATAATATAGTGATACACTTTTTGACATCCTGTTTTCTTTGATTGCAGAAGTTCTGAGCTGACTATTGGTCCTGCATTGTGCGAGTCCTTTTGTGTAAACAACTCAACACAACGGCGTACAACTTCTGCTTCACTGTTTAAATGCAGTGATTTGGTCAATTAATTATTCATAAGAAGGGGCTGTGTGCATAAAATGCGTATTATTTAGAGTTGTTTTAAAAGTCAAGTCTTCTAAACATATGATGTTACCATGAAGCAATAATATTCACCATGCTGGGCGGAGTTTTCCCGGAACCTCCTCAGACACAGACTCCTTCTTCATACAGCTTTAATCATTTAAAACAACTAATTACCCCTCGCATACACACCCACTGTGCCGGGGGGACAGATTGGAGGCAGATGATCGGTCTGTGATCTTAACGGCAGGCGCAGCACTTACTGAAGCAACTGTTGAATGTGTCAGCTCTGATTTACATCCAGGCCAAGATTCTTGTCAGACTGCAGCTCTCGCCGTTTCTGAATTAAACAGCCGCACATTTAGAGTATGGAATAAGTTGTTCAAATTAAAACTCACTTTATGAATAAATGTTTCTGATATGTGGCCAAGAAAGAAAACTAACCCCTAACCCTAAACATCTGTAAGTTGCAATACGCCATTAACTAATTTAAAGTAACCTAACACACATATACACCGTCAGAGGATGTGACTTCATTTCAGTTCGGTGTTTCAGCGCCTGGCAGCCCCTCCGTCAAGCTGCCGTGAGACACCTCGTTCACTGTCCATGCAACAGTAGGAGGGTCATTAAGTTAACATATGGGCTAATAATGTCTCATGACAACAGGGTTCAGCCCCACATACACACACATTTACGCGGTGTACAGTAGAACAGGGGCAGACAGACACACACTTCCTGCTCTGTTCAAGGGATGGCTCCACTGCGTCTGCTGGTTATCTGCCCTCTCTATCAGATCCATATGTACAAGTCCAGTGTTACCCCTCGACCAGCCCCACTCCCGGGTCACTGAGTCGTCTACCGTCTCCCACACAAAAAGGCTCTCCTTAAGCAAGCAAAGGCCAGATACCCTCGATATAGTATGGGAAATATTGACAGGGAAACGACTGCTGTTTAATTCTGCTTTCACCACTCTATTCAGTCCACACTGACACAGTCAGAGCAGTTGAGAAATATGGTTATTTGTTTTCTTGCTAAGAGGTAGCTGAGAAGATTGATACCACTGTTTGCATGCTCAATATGAAGCTACTTGCAGGAGCTGGTTAGCTTAGCTTGACAGCTAGCCCGGTCCCTGTAACACCACAAACTTAATGACTCATTTCTCTGACATTTAAATATAAATTTAAACTTATTAATGAAAACATCTTAGGCATCAAACCAAAAACCCAGAGACTGTGAGACGAGGGAACTGGATGTGCAAAAATGCTAACTTTTTGGGGTTTTTTAAGACTCCTCCTGCGACACTCAGTAAGTTTAGCCAATTATTAGTAAAGGTATATTAGTAGCCGACTAGTTAAGCTCTAAATGTTTAAAAGGCCAGTCAACAAATCACATACATCCTTAGTTTTTACATGTCGTGAGATATAGGCTAACATGTTAATTTGTAAACTGTAGAGATGCTGGTTGGCTGAGGTTAGCTGTTTCCCCTGTTTCCAGTCCTTTTGCTAAGCTAAGTGAACTGGCTGCTGGCTGTAGCTTCATATTTGCTGTACAGAAGGGACAGTTGTAACAATCTTCCCATCCAACTCTCAGCAAGAAAGCAAATAAGCATATTTGTCTTCATGAACTTAGTCATAAAATCTGCCAGACTCATACTGGTGACAAACATTCACTGGCTGTTAAACTGACACTGAGGCCGGGAGATGTGAGCTATTATGGAAATGCTCTGCCGGTCTCCCAGAAACCACAACCCCGGCAGAAGACATCCCGCTGCTCCGAGCCTTGAAAGTGAGGTTTGATGGATAAAGTGTGCTGAAGCTTTCTACCAATCCACCCCCCAGTGTCCCGCGCACATCAGTGAAACAGCTTTCATGTGCAGCCCAGAGGCCCAGCGGCTACCAGCACAGATTAACCGCACGACTCTGCCCCTTGAACCTCTGACGGTCCCACGGTTGGGCAGGAAAACACGCTCCTGTGTGGTTCCAGCAGCCTCTGTCTGGCAGAGCGCTGCGTGCTCGGCAAACGAGTTGCTCTCCATCATCTCGCTCACTCCTCTACGGTAATGAAGTGTTAGAAAGTTTAAAAGCGGTGGTGCCAAAAGCGTAGCTTTTCAGAACAACACTGGCAGGTCTACATGGCACAGGAGCACTGTAAATGAATATCAATGCACAAACTTTTGGTGAAACTCATGAAAACATCAAAGTTGGAAGAACAGCTTCCCAACACGTGAAAGGACTGTGCTGTCTGAATTGTCGGAAAAATGTTTTTCTGACAGACAAAATTCACACGATGCCTGCTCAACAGCTCGGAAAGTCGGAGAACATTTTGGCACACAAGTTGCCGAGCTGTCGTCATATGACGCTGAACCATGGCTGAAGAAAAGTAAACACTGTCGATGTTTTGTGAATCAAATGCATTCAGAGGCATTTTGAAATATGCCTATTTTTAATATTATAAGCTTTTTAGAGGAATAGCCACCAACAGAAATGTGTTGCTAAGCTAAGAGAGACGGCTGCTGGTGTGAGATATGGGGGGTGCTATCGATCATCTGATCAACCTCTCTGCAAGAAAGTAAGTAGTTGTGTCACCCAAAATGTCTTTTGTTATATTTAGTGGCCACTTACAACTCCATTTGTCTCCAGGCTCAACGAAAAGCAATGATTATACAGTAAAAACATAATATGTGTCGCACTGAGGTGATATATGGCGCACTACAAGTTTGTATTTAACTGTCTTTATTGGCGAAGTGGTTTGTGTAGCGTAATTATCAAGCCTAGAAGCAAAACAGGCACGAGAGATGGTGGAATATGTCTTAATGAGCCTCTAACACACCCTCAGCTTCTCTCGTCTCGCATTGGCTGCAGGCGGCGTGGAGGTAATATGCTGTATGCTGTATATGTGGTGTGCCCTGACACCTCTAGAGGCCATCAGAGGTTCCGTTTGCCAAATATTTTTCCCTCCTCCGCTTTGTCTCCTGCTATTGGTCAGGTGTGTGTGCTGATGTGTGGTGTGAACGCGCGTGCTTCAAAACGACAGGCTGCCTTTTCAGAAACTGTAAGGGCAACAATAAAGACCAGAGCGAATGGGAGTTGTCAGCAAGTAATGATTGCTGCCAATAAAGTGTGAAACACACACACACACACACGGTCACACGATGTTGTTGCACAAAACCCACGGAGCGGGCCAAGAATAAATCGCCTGTCTGTAACTATTTAAACGCAGCATTAAGTGGTGATTTATGCCTGTAAATCCGGGATAGTAAACATGCTCCAAATGTCGCAGCTTGCAGTAATTTATGAGAGAAACCACCAAAATGAATATTGGACTAAATTCACATTTTGAAATAAATGATCTCGGCTTAGTTTTGTGTAATGTTTCTGTAGCACAGTTGCTGTGTGAGCATGAATGCATGTGCGCACAGTTTGCAGTACCACGTACTTACACACATGCACGATGTGTAGTCAGATACAGTGGATTAATATGTCACCGCCACTGATGACAGCACTCTCTTCAAATTGTAATTGTAAGTGCTGGATCTGATGTCCTGGCTCTACCCCAAAACCAATAACTGCTTATTACCGCTAAGACTGAGGAATGCAGCCGTCATGTTTCGACTCGACTCAAAGTGCCATCTCCATCGAGGCTTCTCTCCACTGGCAGAGAAACAAATAGACAACAGGATATTTAACGGGCGACAATCAGCTGGAGACATCTGACTCCGCGCTAAACCTCAACGCAAACCGTATCGCGGCTTGAAACGTGATAATGAACATATTGCACGCCTCGTATGAAAACAAAGAAGTCACCCCTCCACACTAAAACAATCATCAGCACAAAAACCTCATCATCACCGTCATTACTATCAGTAAATCCCATAAAGGTCGTCCCGGAGCGCAGGGCTGTATTTGAGGCTAACCACCCCTCTGTCTTTACTCGCAGTCTTCCGTCATATCCCCCACACTCGCAACGTTTAGGAAAGCTGGGGTTTTCTAAATAACTAAAATTAACTCAATGATCTACAATTAACTTAATTGATGCCTCACCAACACCCATTAAACACACATTAGACATCTCACGGTGGAGTTTAACCGCACGAATTACAGGGCTGGGGGAAGGACCTCCATGGAAGAGCGGAGGCGAACACGAAATGTTGTGACGACGGTCTGGTGAACAGGGGAGCCGTCAGACTTATGAAGCGGCCGCAGAGAGAATTAGGGAGCCATCTGCTCGACAGTTGCGCACAGACACTGCCTTTAAACGCGTTTCAGTTTAATAAAATGTCTCCTCAATGAACAGGCGGGATTTTAGGAGGGCAAAATGAGGGAGGGTGGGGGGTGATGAGCCAGTCAGTCTGGGGCCCGGAGCCACCTGGCTCCACAGGTAATGCCTGAGACAGATTTTCCAGCAACAATAGCTCTGATGACAGCTGAGGCGGGTGAGGGGAGGTGGACCAGGAGCTGCGACAGACAGAGAGAGGAACTTTCCCCTCTGTCCGTTATGTAACTGACGACAGAAAACTGGGAAGCTCTTTGTCTGTCGGAGAGGAGACGCACAGGAATATGGCTGACCTTTTTGTTCCAGAAGAGCCGATCCCTGTATCTGTGTGAAAGATGGCCATTAGCGCCGCTGGCTGCTCTGAGCTGACATAGAGCCATTACACTGCTGTGATAGTGTGTATCAGTCATGGAAATATTATAATATTATAGACAGTATAATGAGAGGGAAAGTTCAGGTGGTCCCTCTCTCTCTCTCACACACACACACACACACACACACACACGCACACACACATACCGTACACCCTTATCCTCCCTCAATCACACCCCTCATAAACTCAGTAAACATGTGGGAGCTGTTAAAGTAAGTTTAATGGCTATTTACTGTGTTTTGGACGCTTCTCATTAAACACATTTTCCACCCGAGGAGAACTAATGTTTTGGAAAACTCTGTTAAATTAAGCACACATCGTGCCAACACTTGGCACATGTGGCTCATTAATTAAAAGAGCTGCCCTCTACATGATAAACTGGGGAACTGCAGAGGCAGGACTTCTTACATTCACTCACAGAGATATTTCTTTATCGGTTGTTCATGCTTCTTAATAAAACTTAAAAACTTGCAATAACAGATTTTTGGCCAACAAAAAAAACAAACACTGACATTTAATCAAGTTTTAAGTTGATACTGTGAATTTGCGAGTAATCAGTCGCCTATGTTCACATCAAGCAAACACTAGCATTTATTTGAAGTTGTCTTTCAGGTCACCTATTCTATATAAACAGATACAGAACAGGTATACAGTAGAATCTGTAGACGAGGGACAAGTTTTGGTATTTGAAGCGTTCTGGTTTCTGTTCAGTCCACATGTAGTCCAAGTGGTATTGACCAATCATGTTTAAGCGGGCTTTGGTTGCATCAAGGTAAAACGTGTGTGAGGAGATAAAAAACAGGCAAAGCACATTGTTGAAAATCATCTGAAGATTTACCTTTTGATTAGGGGTTTTTAAAAAATGTATCTGCAGTTATATGCAGTCAGAATGTCATCTCGCATTCATTCTCAGGTCTCAAGTTGTTAACTGGACTGGAAACAATGGCCATGGAAGAGGAAGGGTCTTGGCCCAGATCCATTATCCATTATGGGTAGTGTACAGTGTTTTTTCTGTTGTGTTTTTTTTTTTGTTTTCCATTAAAAAAAGAGCTGCTTGCTGAGAAATAGTCACCCAAAAAAGGGAAAGTTGCAGGTGAGAAACCCAAAACGATGAGCTTAAACACATTATGAAGCTCCATAGATTTGGGGCAACATCTTCAACAACGTCAACATAAAAGATTTGATTACAGCCACTTAGAATATGGCAGTATTGGCTCTCATGCTCTCTGCTCAGTATCCTTGGCTGTAGTTAGCAACCATTAGCTATTTAGCTCATGGCTCAGTTAGCCGTGGAGCCAGTGACCCTAGAGGGATCACAGAGGGAGTCACCACGGGCAACGGGGCCAAACACAGCCTCCAAGACTGCCGGGAGGTCAGTTTGATAACGTGGTATACAGTACGGCATTGATACATGATACCATGCTATCTTCAGTAGACCACAGCATATTACATACTGTAGACATCTATGACATGGCGTCCACACTGTTGTTTCTTCACAATGTGCTGATGATGTTAGTTAATCTTCTTAAATGTTAAAGACCAAAATGATGGCCATATCTCACAAACTGCTCCTTTAAGATCTAAAAAAGAACAATGTAACATGTTTTTGCTCAGCTTTTTCTGACATCTGAGAGCAAGAGATGTTTTATGCCAGGAGGGGAAAAGAGGGCCTTGAGGGTGGAGTACATCAAACAAGACAGAAAGAGAAACAACTTCTGCCTCCTCTCCCCCCAGTTCTCCCCCTCCTGCTCCAGCCACTGAATGCCTCCTCACTGGAGTCCGCCGCGGCCCTGGATGCCAGCTGGAGTACCCCTAACCTTTGACCTCTGACCCCCAGCACCAGAGAATTCATCACAGAGCCGTCAGCTCAAAGCGCTCAGCGGGGAGCGCATCCTGCGAACCAGTGATGACGACAGAGAGGAGCGACAGTCAGTACAGGTGTTAACAGTGAGTGCAGGTGTTACAGATGTTCCTAACACCGCCTTTGGCCCTCCCCTTGATATTCCCGACACATTGTATCCATACGATCGCAGAAATCTCCTCCGTGTCTGTCACGCTCTGAATGTGAGTCTGTGTGTGTTTGCATGTCATGGTCCCATCTGTCCCGATGCTCGTGGGTTAAAAAGAGGATCCTGCTGTTCCTTGATGGAAAGCTGCCTGCTACAGAGAGATCCGGTTACAAGAGCGCCGCGCTTTCATCCTTATTAAAGAAACATGTGCCCTCTCTGTGCAGTTATGTCTGCAGATGAAACTTTTTTCCCCTCTCCTCTGCTTTTCGTTTTTTCCCTCAATACAAATAAGGATGTCACACAGAGATACGATCGGTGGACGAAAACTCTCGTCTTTTGAAGTTCGTACGCTCGTTCACGATAAGGAAAAGCCAGCTCAGCTATGAAAATGACATGGAGTAATGAAAGACTTGTTTGTGTCTCGGTGAACGTGACTGTGCATCTTCGTGCTTCAAATACCAGTGGTTTATTTGTCACACAGCGAGAGGATGATTACAGGCTCCCCGGTGACAAAGAATGTTGAACCCAGTTGATTCAATTAAAATGATCACTTAATCTTTGGTCTTCATCATTCATCCGCAACTAATTGGAGCACTGCTTCTAGGGCTGTTCTCATGTGCAGGCTTGGCATCGCAGCAATGCCGTTTCCCATCACAGAGGGAACAATTTGTCCCCCCAAAAAATCAAAGTGTCTAATGTTGGTTTTTGAGGCATCTTTTAATTGAAAATCTGTGGTCTCATCCTCAAAAGACATTTCCCAGCATTAACAGACCGTCCCAAAGATTTCCTGACGCACTGATCTTGAAGTTAACCGAGAGGAGGACAACGGTATGTCGCATCACACCCAGTGTAAAGACAGCTGTGATGTTTGTGTTTCAAACGCAAAACTGGCGAAGCTGTCCTGATGAGGATAAGGGAGAGCTTTAAAGATTTTACCGTGAATGTGATGTTGGTCCACTGATACACAGAAGAAGAATTTCTTTTACATTTTTTTTTTTCATGAATATCATGTTATCTGAACTGCTGGGAAATGTGAATAGATTAGAAAAAAAAACTTTTATAAATTTGTATTCAATGTATTAAAAATGGCTCCCTAGTTTTGAAAAAATGTGACATTGTCAGACTCTTTTTAAGTATGTTTGGATGAGTGAGAACGTTGGGAACATTCAAAATAAAAAATAAATAAATAGGAAGTCTATCAATGTATTACCTCCATTAATGAGCTTATGTTTGTACCCACGTCCACATTTTTGTTGGTTGGTTGGTTTGTAGGCAGGATTACACAAAAACAACAGAACAGATCCCCACAAAACTTGGATGGAAGATGGTGTTTTAGCCCAGAATAGGCCCCAGTAACGTTTCTCATTTTCAATATTTATGTTTTTTTAAGTTTGTTAAGTTTTATATTGATATTTGTATATATTAATGCTAACCATATTTATCATCACTGTCAACCCCAACGCAAATTCAAAAGAACACGCTCATGTTTATTTATACATATAGTTATGAGCTTTCAACACACCCAGTGTTGTATAATGACCATTAAATTACCCTGTAATGTAATATCTACTTACAATGTCTATTTCCACCTCAGTATAACTCTGAGATTTGTTTGTGTGTTTCAATGCTCAGTAACTGCCCTGCATCAAAGTGACAAATTGTAATCGGATTTGGGGACTCCTGTTACATGTAATGCATCGGTCATCAACTGCAGCCACTATAACAAACCTCCATTCATGCCAGATTACAAAATTGCTCATTTACGCATCATTCAACGACACGTAAAGATCCTCGGCACAGTCAGAGGATGTGAGTCAGACCTCAGAATCTGCTCCACTAGCAGACTTGAGATGACTGTTCGTCATTGATGTCTTCCTCGGTAGTTTGCAGCCGCCGTACAGCCACCGCGCTCCCTGACCTCAGCTCCCAGACCCCGGCTTTGTTCCTAGGCGGTGCCCTGTGGAAAGTCTGGCTCCGACCTTTTCAAACCATAATTACATACCTGCAGAGTGCAGACAACAGCGGGGTAAAGAGAGACACAGCATGAAAGGGAAAGGGGTCACCACCACTGATATGTGATAACTTGGAGCTACTTACTCGCCGCGGTATATAATTTACGTAAAAAGACGGCACTGAAAGAAAGCCTTTTAAATGTATTGCTTGGCGGTGTTTTGCCAAACTAAACTAAAACAGGAGTTTCCTGACTTCCTCCAGATCTAGATACCGTACAGTCAAACAGTTCAGAGGTGTAGTTCTCCTATTTGTCTGAGATATTTCTGATGATAAGAACAGGATTGTGGAAGTTAAACTTACATGTGAGGATTAATAGGTACTGATTATTTATCATTTGTTAGTTCCTTTAGTTCTTCCTTATTTGGGAACCGCAAATGACAATCACACATTTGTTGAAAATGATGTCTGTACTCCTGCTGCACACTATGCCGTGGTTTGACATCTCTCACCGAGCTCAATTTGTTCAATGCAAATAGCTGTTAAATTTTTACGTGTCTGTTTTTATGCAACGCAATGTGAAAAACAAAGCGTTACACGCGAAAGTAAATAATCCATCAGAAAGTCCAGCTTGTTCCTTTTATTCAAATTGTATTCAGAAACAGGTTTGGCAGGAAATTTTGATTGTTGAGCTCTGATTCAAAGGCCTGTTTCATACAGTCTGAGAGTTATATTCAATCTCTTTATCGCTACTGATGAGATGCGATGATGTGGAGAAAGTCAGAGATGAAGTACTCGTGCAAGCTGCTAAAGGGCGCGTAGTCAGAGTTAAAAGCTGAAAGGAAAAGTTCACCCAAACCTGGAAATTCAGTCATTATCTACTCACGTTTTGTAGTCCACAAAACCTTTCTGGAGCTTCACAGCAAAACAGCGTTGCAGCGTTTTCCCAAACAACTCAAGTAGATGGGGACTTGTTTTAAAACACTTCACGTACAGCTCATCTGTCCTAATCCAAATCTCTCGAAGCCCACACTGATATGGAAAGATGTTATCTACACCCTTGACCCACTTTAGATGGGGTGTACGCGAGCTAACGCCTTTAGCTTAGCAGTCATTTTTTTTTATGTTTAAAAGTCCCCATCTACTTCAGTTATTTAGGAGAATGCTGCAACGCTGTTTTGCTGTGAAGCTCCTGAAATGTTTTGTAGACAATGAAACTTCACCTGACGTGGGGGGTGAGTGGATAACGACTGAATTTTCATTTTTGGGGCGAACTTATCCTTTAAGACATGCTGTCTGTACGGGTCCGGAGGCGCAGCACAGGAAGTATTTGGGGACATTTTTATTCATAACAGAAAGAGTTTCAACTGCAAATTTAATAAAACAAACCCAGCATGCCTCTGAGCTCACAGTGTTTTTATCTATTATTGTTTCAATCATCGTATTTATGTACATTTTTGTACAGTGTGTATTTCAGGAACTCTTCAAACAACAAAGAGCGCTACATGCTGTAGCAGCAGAGGTTAAACTCAAAAGTCACAGCGCTCTTTGCAAATAAAACTAACACAAACACGATGCCCACTGTGTCCTCTCAAGGCAAGCCCAAACAAGATGAATTTCGCTAAAGAGAGTTGTTATACATTATTGGTTTACTTAGCCCTATGAACTTATCCCCGAGGAGAGACGCTTGCCAGAATAGGATTTAACTAATGTCACTAAATCACTCCCAGCTGGCCTGACTGCAGGAAATGCTTCTTTCTTCTGAAAAACCTCAGAGCAAATAGTACACGGAGCGTGTTGCATTCATGAGCATGTCTGTCTTCAGAGCTCGTGTTGAACTGTCTGTCCTGGATTTCATCGCATTTAATGTCCTCCAGGGCTGCGGTCACAGTCTGTCTCTGTCCGTCTGCGCGGCCCCCCTATCCACCCGCTTGACCTTTTTCGAAAACGGTCGACTAACTTCAGAAGGAAAAACGATTCCTGGTCTATCAAGGTGTGAGGGACGTCAGATCAGCGAGCATTGATTCCATAATGATGGCAGCAACCACCGCGAGGTCAGCCGCACCGTGACTGCGGGCCTAGCAGTCATTCGAGCAGGCTTTGGTCTCATGCTTGTGAAAGCAGTTTAGCGAAGAGGTAAACAGCCCGGGGCCAGCAATAACAGAGTGGAACTGATTAGAGGAGGAGAGGGAAGGAGGGAGAGAGGAAGAACAGAAAGGAAAAATGAGACAGGGACTGATAACATCTTCTTACCCAACTTAATTATATTAGACAGCTAAAGTCTCCATAATCTCCCCGACGACTGTGTGTTTAAAATCTCGTGCGAAATGTAAACAATAACAAAAGAGTATAATTTTGAAATATTTCTGTATTTTGGAGCAGGGAAAACAACGTTTTGGGGCAAAAATATTCATAATCACATAGTACAAATAGTAATATGCTCATGCCAATGAGACACAGGGGTTAAAAAAATCATACAAATTTACAAAGAGATTTATCTTTTGTGCTGTTTAAGAATAGGGCCGGTCTTTTTCAACCGAATTTAAACACATAATTGGTTCTAATTAATGACAACACAACCCATGTACCCCGTCCTATATATCTCGAGGCTTCGTTCTTTAATAAAGGGGGTGAGACATATTCACTGCAGCGATATTCAAAGAGATTAAAGCGGCTGGAAGCATTTTGTTGTTGTTGTTGTCGTCGTTGTTATCATTACAATAAGCGTTGTCTCGCTCTGTATTCCAACAGTGATCGATGTTATAGAGTGTTTGGTCATATTACCCATGCCTCCCCTGCTCATGTAGTGAAAGAGAAAAGGAATATTGTCTGGTATCCTTGCCCACTTGAGCCAACCAGGACAGAGAACTCCATAAAGGGGCATTCCTGTCTGCCCGTGAATGCGTGAGGGCAGAATCCTCCTGTTCTGGTACCGACACCGGCAACGGCAGACCAGGGAAAGCTAACAATTGATGGCTTATACAATCAACAAGAGAACTGTCTGACTAATTCTAATGCAAATTAGGTTTCTCTATCATTTATTCACAGAATAATAACTCCAGATGTTACTTCATGACATCTGTGAAGCAAACTGGAGAGGGAAAAGTCCAAAAGTTATATTTTATCTGATATCCAGCATCTGATGGATGTCTTCTTTCTGCATGGCATGTTACAATGTTTTGGGCAAAGCCTGCTTAAATTCCGCATTTCACAGACAAGCGGAAAGTACAATATGTTCTACTGAAGAAGAAGGAGAAGGGCACGGCAGAGAGGCATCTGTGTCGGCTTTTAACATTTGTACCGCCTCAGACAAGTAGACACCAGACCCCTGTGAAATCAAGAAAAAAAAGCTCGAAGATACCATGTTTCCCCTGATGTTTGTTCAGGGAGAGGCATGCGAGCAAAATATGGACTTCTAGGGTCTCAAAAGGGCCAAAACAACCACAGTGAGCTAGTGTCCGTGTCATAGTTTGAAGGCAGAGATTCGGAGATCCAGGTTGTCAAATTGCATTTCTGTTTTTGTTCTGGTTTGACAGGATGTGGACATGCTGCAATTACCAACAAAGAGGAAGGATAGCCCTCTTTTCCTTTCCTTCATCGCTCCTCTCTAAACCCCGTTCTCCTTCTCTCGTCCCCTCCCTCGCCCTATCTCTCCCTTTGCCAACTCTTCATATGTCAGTGAAAGCTGTTGCTAATAAAAGTTAAAAAGCAAACTATGAAAAGGAGGTGAGAGGGAGCGGAGGGAGGTGCATTCTTTCCTGGCTGCATGGGAAGAGTTTTTTGCCGGAGCGAAAGGGAGTTCCAGCGGTCTGGGATGGAGGGGAGGGGGGGAGGTGTGGATAGGAGCTGAGTGTCACCCCCGTCACCCGAGGACATGGTAAAAAAAAAAACATTTTGTTTCGTCAGGTTTCACAGCAATTACATCGGAGAGGCAGGATGACAGGACATCCCTGCGCTGCGGCGGCGAGGCTGAGGGGAGAGAACCACGCCTTCGAAAAAACTTAACAGGGGGACTCATCCTCTCCTCTCTTCTCTCATCACCTCTCCTCGACATGGATATAAGCAACACTAAAGCAGCACCCCAATAGCTCATCTCCATCTTCTCTGTGTCCAGAGAAGGCGGCCATTGTGTGCCCGTTCCTCTCTCCCCAAGTCAGTTTCCTATTGAGGCTCTGAAAGGGCCTTTGAGGGGCCCTGTTTTTGGCTGTGCAGCTCACCTGCAGAGGGGAAACTATGGGTCTATTCTAAAGCCCAGCAGCTGCCAGGGCAGAGAGGCTGGCACCCAGTGGGAGAGAGAATAGCGGCTGCAGAGCCTTTCAATATGAAGCCACTTAGTAACAGAAGGCATGTGCCAAGCCTGCAAAGCCAGAATGAAGAGTCACCCTTTGGAGTTTACTAAATATTAGAAAAGAGTGAGACCCGTCTTCTCTTCGCTCCCCTTTCTCCCTCATCCACTATGTCCTATCTTCGTCTCTCTGGCCTCACTGTTATGGATTACTGATCGACAGGTCGCGGGACACAGAGAAAGAACTGACTGCAAAATATAAAGAGCCCCAGGTCAGGAGGAAGGAGGACATGAATCAATGCTGCCACACATCTCCCTCGTCCACGTTCAAGAGTGAACGCCGCGCTCTTTGTGGTGCGACGGATCGAGCCACGATACGGACGTCAGGATCTCAGTGACTGCGGGCCTGTGAAGAAGCCCTCAGCACACAAAGCCCCTTTTCTGTCAGCAGGCTAGCTCCCACACTGGCGCTAATTTACGATGCCCTCACAGCAATTTCCACAGTCAGAGAAGTTCAATTGTGTTTTCCAGCTCATTAAGCATCAGCACAACAAAGCTTTCATCTTCTCCTTCATCAACTTCATCCCCCTCTTCTCTCCCTCCGACCCGTCTCCCTCGTCTTTATCCGGCTGTCCACTAATCTGCCTCTTTTTCCAAGCGTCCAATCTGAAAAGATTGAGTAGCAAAGGTAAAATGGGCTTCCGTACACAAACAATATTCCCTCTCCCTACGTTTAATTCTCTTTTCCGTCTGGTTTTGTGTTTTGGTTTGTTTAAAGCACGGCCCCAGCTCTGGAGGTTCTCCTCATGGAGGCGTAGGGAGAATTTAATGGTTGTTTATTCAGGGGCCTCTGCTGTGCCCTCCCATCTCTTTCAGAGCTTCATGAGACGACGTGGAACCTATTGTGATCTCAGAGGATTCAACTCAGCATATTTGTTCAGGTTGTCACTGTACCGAGATCACAGGCGGGCGCTCACATTCTCACACAAACACAGATTAGTGCCATAAATATATTTTAGATTAAACTATATTTTTCTAATGTAGAACATATTCACATGTGAGATGAAACAAGATTGATTTACAGAATTTGTCTGGGACCAGAACATCAGACTGGCTCAAACGCAAAGGGCTATTCCCACCATCGAGAGTGAGCGCAGAAATGCCCCAAAGCAAGGCATGTAACCCCAATTTGTTCCAGTTTCGGCTCCTCTGTGGTCAACATTATCAAAGCCTCGAGTGCATGATGAGAGACCACTATAATTCACTGACAACTTGGCTACAACATCTTTTGAAGTGAGTGCGAGTCACAAGCTCTGAGGAAATATGAATCGGAAACACGGTTCCTTACTTAAACAAGCCATTCTCTCAAGATGTTTGCACTGAATTGGCATTGCAGGGGTAAAGTTTGGTTGGAGCTAACAAAACAAGCCACCTTGTACTTTTCTGTCTTTTTTGGCAGGTTGTGGGTCATAATGGGATTTACAAAAAAAAAAACAGAAAGACAGGGATTTTAGCTTTTAGAGTAGTTTGACATTTGGGAAAATACACATTTTCATTTTCTTGCAAATATGAAGCTACAGCCTGTAGATTTTAGCACAGGGAAACAGGTAGGTCACCTCTGTCCAAAGGTAATGAAATCCATCTACCAGCACTTCTGCCAGTAGCCAGGCTAGCTCTTTTCCTCCATTTCCATTCTTCGTGCTAAGCTAAGCTAAGATAATGGCTGCAGGCTTAGCTACATATTACTGTTTGGTACAAAATGATGCAGGGGTTGTAACAGTCACAATATGTCTTAAAATTAACAAACAAGTGAACAAACAAAATAGCGCGTTCATGTGGTGTCGGAATAATCGGAAATCCATATCTCCGACTGGGAAGATTCACGTGAATGCCCCCTCAAGTCAGAGCAACAAATCGGAAAGTCTGAGAAAATTTTGGTACACAAGTTGCCGAGTTGACATCTTATCAGGCTGAAAGATGGCGGACAAGTAAACGTCGGGTTGGTGGTCAGATGCATATTTGTGTAATACATTTCATGGCTTACATGATCAGTTTCCTTTGCTCTTCCTCGCCACTCAAATACCTGTAACAGCTGTCAATGTGTTTTTTAAACGCTCTGAGCAAGAAAATGCAAAACATCGTACACGTCGCTCCCACTTTCCAACTTGAAGTCGGAACAACGACTTCTGAAACCGGGCAGCGGGACCATCCGAGAAGCACATGAACGCAGCATTGGTTAACTTCCTTTTTCGGTTGAATGTCTCAGTCTTCCAATCATCAACAGGTGGTGACGTGTGACTTGTGATGGTTTATGCCGTCACAGAATGTTGCGGTGCATACAGCTGCCATTACACAAGTGGTCTCAGAGGAGTCACTTTTCCTATTGTTGGGAAATGTTTCCAGTAATTTGAAAATTGTCAATCAGCAACACAAATCAACGCGCCTTTTTCGGCTTCCACTGGGCCTGCACTAAACTTTCAGCACTGTCTCCCACTGTGCTGTGGTCTGACTTCATTCTGCAATTCATTAGGAGGCTAAACCGATGCTGTGGGAAACTGATGCCGTGGCAGAGACATTTGAGGGATTCAATTTGCTATCAATTTGTTGTGGGGACGCGGGGGAACTGACACAGATTTAAAGAAAAACAATGATGGTTAAGAAGGTTATACTGTGTGCAGCATACGTGGAGGATAACATATTTTCAATCAAGTTCGTTTGACCATAAAACGGCTACGAACACTGCACAAACTGGAACACGGCTCTCATTAGACTCCTTCAGTTGTTTATAGCTGAGCTTCTCTTTATTTCAAGTCTCGGACACTGCATGGGGAGAGCTGTACCTCTGAGTGTGTGTTTCTGTGCGTGTGTGTGTCAGGTTTCTCTTACTTCCATTAGTCCTGTGATGTCCCCAGCTCCTCTGCTGTCATCACCCTCATACTAACAACGCCTCCGTCTGCTATCATGGCCAGACAATGAAGAGTCTATGATAATTTGACATCCCTAGCCTCTGTTAGTGGGTCATTCTCTAACATCATCATCATCATCATCCTCATTATCATCACTGAGTGCAGGTTACCATCTGAGATCCCCCCCCCTGCTGTCAGCGCCGTCACTGAGCTCACCCTTACCCCTGGCTTGCTCCGGGTCCAGAGAGGGTGTCCGGTTCCCTTTGTCCCCCCTCCGTTGCTCCCAGACTACAACAATACAGCAACAATATCTCTGTGTTCACCTGTTAGCACCTGGCACTGCGGGAAAGACTCGCTGCCGAGTGCCCATCAGCCAGCCACTCTGCTCGTCTCTGTCAGACGCCATGTGGAACGCGCCTTCCTGTCACCAAACCCAATATCCTACATACAAAACACACAGAGGCACAATAAGCCGCTCGCTGCTCGCCTGTCAACACTTTCCCTCCGGCAGCCGACTCATGCTAACATATAGAGGATAAATGAAAAGCACTTAACCAATCAACAACCCATCAGGTAATTACAAAGCTTTCAAGCATCATCTGCCATGTGAGTCCCCATAATCTCCTTCTCAAAAAGGAAATTACTGAGATATCATTCTCACAATGAAGGGTTAAGTCCAGCTTACGCTGCTGTGGAAATGCATATGAATATTCTATGTTTTGGGTCTCAACTCCCCGAATTTGTATAATTCTGGGATCAGTCAGAATTGAACAATGGATGGTGCGGCATGCTCTATTCAGCCACCAGGGCGCTTCGATCACGGTCTAACTTCATTCACACATTTCAGCGAGAGCTAGCATCAGCAGAGCCAGTTCGTAATCAAACTCCTTCCGAGGCCATTAGAGAGAATCGAGAAAATCCTCCTGTGCTCCTCTTTGCTCTTCTTTTAATGAATAAACTCTCAAGTTCTGATATAACAGCTGCTATAGTAGCTATGCTAACCTCGTGAGGAGCCACCACTGTTGTCCACAAAGGAAAAGTGGCTTCTCTTGCGGCTCGTCACACCTAAACTACAATCTTGGCTGCCAGTAGTTTCTAAGGATGCTGACTAGTTCAACGTCTGTAGTTCAGCCACAAGCGCTTGTGAGATCACATGATCATGCAACTCCAGCCGCCTCGCAAGGTAAATGCAGCACAGGCCAAAAAAAGTAATGGCTGGCTCAAGGTTTATTTTTTCTGATATCTTGTAGTTTGTTCCTCCCTTGAAACAGCACCCCAATGATGTCCATACTGGCTGTGATGAGTAAAGACAAAGGTATACTCAAACAGAACAGGTCCCTAAGATGTTCCGGCCACATCTGAAAACACAACTAAAAAGCAGGGAGGAAAGTGTGTGTGCGCTGCAGGGAGGGGCACGATGTGATGAGCGTTCAAATGGGGATAACGGTGCACAATCATTCAAGCATGCACTTGTACACGGGAAACGTGACAGAAGTACCATGGTAAAAAATGAGAAGAGAAAGCTTGAGAGAGAGGTTCAAACACAGTGTCAAAAGGTGTTGGGCAGGGGGAATTGCCTTAAGTGGCCTTAAGTCACTCTCAGTAAAGCGTCTCGTTTTACTCTGTGACACCCTCAGAAATATCCTCGGAAGATATCCGAGTCTCCCTACCACCTGAGGCAGGTTGGAAGAAGGAGAAAAGTACGTTACACGCTCAGCAGGTCATATCTGACCTTTGTCACAGTCGACAGGTTAGACCTGACTTTAAGTGGGCCCAGAGAGAGCAGAAGCTCACATATCGCAATGTGCTGACGGTGGGAAAGATGAAAGAACTAATCAAAGCTGACATGTTGTTGCAGTTCCCTTCAAGCTCAGATCAGATAAGGAGAAACATGACTGGGACGACCTCAGGCCTTCCACATCCTATTTGGCATGATTGGCATGACTGGGCCTGAGTGAAACAGAGCTGGAGCCAAGTGAGCCTGTATGCTTGACTTTATTATTCCAGCAAATTAATGTTACACCCTTATAAATCATGGCTTGGTGAGGAGGTTGAACTAAATAAATTGTCAATGATCCCAATTCATCTCATGGAAGGTGTTATGGTAGAATTAGCTTTAGCTTTGGTCATATTACAGTCCTCAATGTGTCCTCTCGATTCTGACATGTGACACGATAATCATGGGATTATCTGGCACATGACCTGATAATCATGCGATGGCAGGAAATTACCTAGTCACAGAAGAGTTAATATTCATCAATGATAATGATAATGATATGCAAACTTCTCAGAGGTTCTGAAGCTGTAAATGTAGAGTTTAGGACACAGGTCACATGACTGAATTCCCAGTTGTACAGAGATTTTAATTGGATTGTAGATGAAATGAGGTAAAGACAGAGTAGCTTTTATTCTTTTTGAACCATAATATGTTATCAAAGTTCAAGATATGTTGGAATATTTACAATTGAGACTCTGGGTATGACTGGACACACATGTCATTTACATTCTTGTAAGACTTGTGTTTCAAGACGCCAGACCAATTTAAGATCAAGAGCAAAGCTGACTTGGTCCCTTCTCTGCATGAAATGGACCAAATCACAAATATGATACTTGTGTGTATAGCAATCAGCACTTTAGTCTGTCTTTTTAAGAGAAGTCCTAGAGTGTGATTTATTGTAAATGCCAGCATGGAAAGAAAAGTTTGTGATCTCAAATCCATGGACGTCTTGACATGCCAATGTTGGCAGGTCCACTCAGACGCAGGATAATGTTCTGTTATGCTTCACCAGGCAGGCCTCTCGTCTCTTTTAAAGACGATACACTTTCACCACAAAGTTCCCCGCTGTGTGTTTCATAAATGTTTATCCCACATCACTCCGGCCCCCTCCCCAAAGTTTGCTTAGTATAGCTGTAAGCCCTGCCAACTCTCATGAAAGAGGAATATTTAAAAAATGAAATATATAAAGCCTGCTTCAACATGTTCAGTTCAAAAGCAGAACTTCTTTTGGAAACCACAATTACCTCCTTAAACTATCCCCCACTCTGGAAAGCCAGCAGGGTTCAGAGAGGTGTGTGAATTTGTGTGTGTGTGTGTGTGTATAGTCACTCAGGCTGATAACAGTTGAAGCGGATCAGGTTGTTGAGGAAAAACCAAAATAATAAACAGAAGAATACGGTACGAATATTTTCCCAGAACCTGTTTTATTTTCCCATGACACAGTGACTTTTCCTCTAGCGCCACCAGCAGGTTGACATTTTGGGTCTCAGTGAAATGTCCCGTACACTGTTGGATATCGCGGATCTCGATAAAAACACGCACGATAAGTCGATTGTGGTTTATTTCCATTATGAGGATAATAGAGAATCTAGATAATCGTGAATATCCTCAAATGAGGGACTTTAAAAAGCTGTCTCGCTAGATAATGTACAGTCTCCTGATTTATTTGAATTGCCACTAGAGGGAGCACGCATCTGTCCATTCATTCCGAAATCCTAAACCTGTCACAATGGCTAAAGGCTCTGCTTGCCAACAATATACAGCACACGAGGATGCAGTGGCCAGTAGCTCCTCTAAATTATGCTGCATTTAAATTTTTTACCTATGGCAGAAAAACTGTCATCAGCATCAGGGAAGAAAGCAAACCTGACCAGCTCGACCACCCCAGGGAGGAAGAGAGTTGGGATAAGAGTCATGCTAATACAGCTTGGTTTAAGGCTGCTCCCGGATGTCCGGTCGCAGGAAAAGGAAGTCGACAAATGGGACTCAGGCTGACCAAAAAACGTGAAATCAGGACTGTTGTGCCCACATTTTTGTAGGAGACCTGTCTCCACCTCAATGTACCACATCAAGCTGTTGCACTCGATGGGCGGAGTGTGATCCACGCCTACAGAGCACAGGATGAAAAGAGGTGGACTCTGTGTTTATAGCATTGATGCTTGGTGCTCACACAAGGTCAAAGTGGATGGACAGTATTACCCACATGTCAAACTTTTGATGTGAGGTTGCTGGCCACATTATCATCACCTTCATATTGCTGCTTTTTACCCTTAGCCTGACATAAATTCAAAAGATACACTCTGTGTTTATGCACAAATGTATATAAATATAACAAATACAGCAAAAACTAATGTTATTCCCATCAGTCTTAGCTGTACTTTGTGTTGATTTCCTAGAAATGTTTAGCATGTTAATAATCAAACAATACATCTAAGGTAAGGGCTGGGTTGTCCCTATCTAGAACAACAGATTAATAAATTTAATGGACAAAGATAAATTGATTGGTACAGGTATGAAGGTTTCCTTCTTAGCTCTGGGAGGATTCCTCCTCCAAAATGTAACCTTTCTGTGTTTTAGAGCCAAATAAATGTATCTGGTATTGGCCAAGCCCCACATTAATGCATGTTGGTGGCTGTATGTAAACTTTCTGGCATCTCAAAATAGCTATAATTTGCCAATTATTTATCTGTTTTTTTCCACTATTTATCCAAATATAATGAATCAATATACAGATAGAAATGACAGGGATACTTTGTTAAACAAAAAAAACTGCAGTACAGCTACTGTGCTATAGATAGATTTTCATTTCTCAAACCAAAATACTCATTGTTGACTTTACTGGCATGTGCGTGCAACTGAGGGAGAAGCAGGAAATATGATTTACTTATTCATTATGAAACAATGGAGGAGAAACAAAACATTACAGACAGCCCTACATCCCTTTTCAAACACGAGGAGAGTGAGAGTGGTAATATTCACAGTAAGTAGAGGAGAATGTAATGTTGTTGGGCACTAAATTACAGTCATTGAAAGCTTGTATGGTTACCCAGCGATCTATCACTGTCACACAGAGAGGGAGAGGGGGAGAGAGAGCAGACAGGCGCCAGGCGCAGAAGGATCAAAGCTGAAATGTACCTCGGGGAGAGAAACAGTTAACTCCATTTAACCAATTGTCCTGCAGACATAAAGTCAGTGTGCTGCTGCAGGCCCGACAACAGTTCCCATATGAGAGAAAAATCCTCACATATTGGGTTTCACTGAAAAAAGATTTGACTTGATTTGAAGAGCTGCAAAACAAGACCAAATTGGTTGGCCTCTTCAATGGGCCTCTGCAACATTAGTTGTGGTTTTAGTGTCTCTCAAAGGGATTACACACAATGAACACAATAGGTTGAAGTATGGGCAATACACAGCCATAGATAATTAAATTACAGGACACAAAGATAGAGATTTATAGTGATAATAACTCTTAAGAGTATAAAAAGTACTGTAAATCACAGCCTAGATTGCCCTACTGCTTTAATGAAACACGGTGATAAACTACAGCTAACATATTCTCAAGCACAGCTCTCAAGATGAGGCCCGACAGCGAGGAACAGCATGGCACCATAGTTTTGGCAACATAACGAAAAAAAATGTTATGTGTAAACTTTTATTTATCTGGTGAAGTTGCTAGGTCAATTTCTGTTTTGGGAACCCTGCATTAATTGTTTTGTTTTTTGGCCACTTGGGGGCAGCAAAACAAGATGTCAACACATTATTGACATATTATTACTATGTTGATATGGCAAACAAACGAGCTGCTAACTTTGAAAGACATGAAGAAGAATTAGAATTCACAGGAGTAATTGTATATACCTGATGGCCATATTCCAATCCCTTTTAGCTCTGTTTTGGTCTCCTCCACCAACTCCTGAGGATTATATGTGATTCTTTAGCTGCTAAATGCTCCTCTATGTTCCTCAGAAAGTTGCTAACTTTGATTCTCAAAC
This sequence comes from Lagodon rhomboides, assembly GCA_039737535.1. Taxonomy (NCBI): domain Eukaryota; kingdom Metazoa; phylum Chordata; class Actinopteri; order Spariformes; family Sparidae; genus Lagodon; species Lagodon rhomboides. The sequence continues at coordinate 8,965,847 of CM077796.1, forward strand.
ATTTGGTACATTTTCCAAACTGATTTGCACATGTCGTAACACAAGTAACCAAATCCAACATTTGCTAAATTTAATTTAAATGAGAGGAAAATAGGAAAACAAACTGTCAAATAAAATTAAAAAACATTACAAATACATATCAAACAATATATCAAGGTGTCAGGTAATATTCAGAATAAGCAAAGAAGTTTTTGCACTGAATTTGAAATTTTTTACCATTTTTGCAGTGGTGGGCATTATCCTGTAGATGCTTGAGTAAATAACTAAGTAACTAAGCACCTTTCGAGAGCAGAGAGTGCGTCACAGCGGTAATAATTTATACACATACATGTAGACATAAAACTCAATAAAATAAATAAGAGAGAAAACAAATCAAACTGTTGACAAATTAAACTTAAAGCTAGTGCACAAAGGTGGTGCTGATATGGGAGCTGATGTAGGAACCCACAGCTGGAGAAGGCCAACACATATTGGGGGGGGGGGTCTCAGAAGTCCGCGCTCCGCCCCTGTTCGGAGGTTTACATCTGTCAAGGCACCGCAGGAGCATGAAATGGACCACAACACTGTCATTACAAGCCTGACCTATCAGAAACCGTTTCAACCGAGTCACGTGGAAACATCGGGAGACTGATAGGCAGGCGGCAAGATGAGAGAGAAACTCATGCCACTTGACTGAGGGAGAGGCAAGTCCGTGCGTAAAAACTCAAGTGTACCACGCAGCTGCGCAACACCGGAGGAAGCTGGCGAATAACACAGATTCCCGCAAGTGAAAACACACTACCACAAAAACAGCAACGGAGAGAGCAGCAGGAAAATTGGTTGTATGGCACCTCAGTCGTGCGTAATGAATCCTGCGCAGGGATCACCGCCCTCGGCCGCGCCGGGGGAGACCTCTCCAGAGGACCGAGCCGCCGGTGGCATGGGAACTGACGAGCTGGACCTGTCATCTGTCAGACGATGTAAAACTAAAAGCTTAGATCTACCTTTCAGTGTGGAATCCCTCATATCGGACAGGACGCCGGACAGAAGCCTTCACTCACCCGCCGGTTCAGTCCGGGTGGAGGAGACGGAGTGCGCGTCACCGAGGGGACTTTATCGGTTCAAACAGGAGGCGGTGGAGCTCAGTGACAAGGAGACGAGCCCCTGGAGTCAGACTCCCTGCGCATCCCCTCCAAGTGAGTTCAGGACACTTTCTTTCTTTCTTTCTTTCTTTCTTTCTTTTTTAACTCTGATAAATATGCGTTCTTTTCAACTTTCCAACAGTGCAAACCTGTTCTATGAATCTCCAGAGAATCAAAAAAAATTGTACAGTGAACGTAAAAACTACTCTGTCTGGTATTTTCATGATCAGGCTTCACTTTTACTCATGCATGGTGGAAAACTGAAACGAATAAATCCACTAAGTTAGGTCACATCGATCACATATTCTCCATCCTAATGATGTGACTTTGTAAATCTATTTCCAGGACTCCCCAGCCCGCCCCCCTGCAATCTACGGAAACACAAGAACAACAGGAAACCCAGAACTCCCTTTACAACCTCCCAGCTGCTTTCTCTGGAGAGGAAGTTCCGTCAGAAACAGTACCTCTCCATCGCGGAGAGAGCGGAGTTCTCCAACTCCCTCAGCCTCACAGAGACCCAGGTCAAGATCTGGTTTCAGAACCGCAGGGCCAAGGCCAAGAGACTGCAGGAGGCCGAGCTGGAGAAGCTCAAGCTGGCGGCGAAGCCGCTGCTGCCGGCCTTCGCCTTCCCCTTCCCCCTCAGCGCACCCATGGGCGCACCGTCCCTGTACGGGGCCCTGAACGGACCGCGGCCTGCCCTGCCTGTCCCAGGACTATTCAGTGGACCATATGGGATGTACTACTTGTCTTAACCTGCACGAACTTTGAACTGCATCGTTGGGACAGTTGCCTTAAAAAATGCCTACATACAGCAAATAACCAGCACTGCAAAAAATGTCCATCTTGTGAGTCAACATGTCTGAAATCTTATATTAAATCTCATCAATGATGTTATCCGCTACAGAGAAAAATCTAATGGTGTGAAAATATCTTTTTCAATTTTGTAGAACGAGCCTTGATTGTAAAACGGTCAGGAAACTGTAAACAGAAGCAGTTTTCACTCCACTGTCATTGTTCAGATGTTTTTAAATTAATATTACTTTCAGTATTAATGAAACATCATAAAAGATTTCCTTCACGGTCACTTATTTGTTAACATGGTCATTTTTGCAGTGTAGGTCTCTTCAGTAAAACCTTTTTTTTTTTTTAATGACAGACTCTTACTGAGCTCATTTGTTGGATTGCAGTTTTAGATTTTCTATTGCAAAAGAGGTATTCCGCAAAAACAGTAATCTAATGTTGCAAGAGAAGATGACAATTATTATTCTTACTTAAAGGCCTGTAGCTTTGGATCTGAAGCAATAGCTGGAGTTGACTCACTGAAGTGTCCTTGTGAAATGTCTATTTCCATTCCTGAGGCCTCTGAACATTTCTCAACTTAAAAGAACAGATTTAACTTTTGGTATAGAAAACACTGAAAAACATCAGTATTTAATCACCCACATTCAAAACCACACCATAATATTAGCTGAAAGGACTTTATTGTTTCATCTCAGACTAAGACTTCATAATGTGGCTCACACACGGGAAGAAAAAAGTTACAACAAGTCCCACTGTTATATCGTACCTAAATCTGTAACAGCTTGTGAGGAAAATGCTCATTAGTGCCTTTTAGTTACAGGTGTAATAAAGTCAAGTGTCTTCACAAGTTTCATCTTCTCGAGGTGAATTAACTGTTACAATAATATCTAAAATACATTTCTGTTTCTTTCTAACTTCTTAATAATTTTCACACAATTCTAAAAAATAAATCAACTCTAAAATAATCCTGATTTGCCATTTCAAATTTTTTTTTTTACGTTACCTCAAAAGGAGAACCTTTTTGCACACGTGTTCATAGAGCTCTTAAAAGTCCGAGCCCACAGCTTCATTAGTCAATGTAAATAAAAGTCATCAACTATTTTTGCAAACTCTCAAAATGCTCAGCATGACCGACAGACTCACATCGGTCATTAATGTACAGTGTATTTTATATCTGATGGGTGGAAAGGTGTTTTATACAATTATTAAAAATCTATTGTGTAAATTCTGACATTTTTCTTGTTTTTCCTTTTCACAAAATCCTTCCGCATCCACATTCATTTCAACATCGCCTCAAGCTGCACGGCATCACTCTAATTAAAGTACAACACATGCATGCGTTTTCTTTTTTTAAAGTCAAACTTTCCATCAGTATAACACAGTTCATCAGCATCCCATTTGGTGCATTTTGTCATTTTCATTTGGAAACTGTTTTAAAAATAAAGTTTATTATGAAGAAAGACATTAACTGTATCACTCCTGTCTCTTGACAGGCTGAAAGTGAACTGAGATGGGAGTCATGTAACAGAAATAAACCTCACAGAACAAATGTTCTTTTTTGCAAAAACATTTTATTTCAAGTTAAGGACACATGTGACAGTAGATGTTTTATGTTACAAGAAGGTTCTACATCTTAAAAGACAGAAGGCTCAACTCTGGTTGTTTCATTTCCTCCTGCCCCGCCGACCTCTGAAGCCTCGGACGGAGCCGTGACCGAAGCACACGGTGGCTGGGACCCTGAGAGGGAACACACTGATGTTTTGTATCTCAGATTGTTTAACATTCAAATAAGAATTGTATTAAAAAAATCTTCAGATATTACATATATAGTAATTATATAATAGCACATACATGATATAAAGAAACCTTCCTACAGTTTGTTTAAGTCAAACTTGACTGCATAATTGCACATTTTACCTTTAAAAAATTAAAATGTGGCTCAAAATTTGCCCTAAAACATCTAAAGAATGGCCAACATAGCCTCTCTGAGTACAGCAGTATAGGGCTAAAACAGCCTGAGAACATCCAGTGCTTTGCAGCAGACTTCTTTAAACACTAACCTGTACGAGTAACGTGGTTTTGGTGGCTCTGTGCTTGTATTCCCCGCACTGTGAGCTGCAGCAGAAAGATCTGCGTGCTCCTCGGTAGAGGCAGACTCTGCCGTGCGAGCGGCTTCGTCCCCGGACACATGCGTCTCCATGGATTCCCCGCGCTCGGGTTGGTCGGACTGCACATCACACATAACCTCACACACACCCTCAGACTCACACACATCGTCCACTACCTCCATGGCTGCGTCTTTGTGCTGCAGCTGCCTCTTCGTCTCACGGGTTCTGTTAACAAAGATATGATATCAAAAATTCTGTGTTTAGTATTTAAGGAAAATTGTATGATTTGAACCATTTGACTGTTTGTTGGGTCAGAAAAAATAGACACAAAAAAAGCATTTAATACAATTCACATGGTTGCTGAGTTTTTATAGGAAGTTCACAAAAGGTTACACACTGGGTTTGATAAACCAGCCAGGAGAATGTCACTCTATAACTTGCCTTATCATGTTGTGTTAACAAAATAATATAAAATAATCAAGTGAAAATAGAAATATTGCTTCAACTCTACAAAAAAAAGTATTTTTATAATAAAGATGGAGTCCATCTTTCTTGGACATGGAGTCTCCTGGGCTCACTTTGCACTAAGTAATATTTTAACTGACATTTTGCTGCCACCTAGTGGAAAAGATGTTGTACGTGCTGTCTTACCCTCTGTCCTTCTTGGTTTTGTCAAATCTGAAGTCTGGAGGATACTTGTGAATTCTTATCAGATGGTCCTTCCTTTGATAACTTGTCCTGAACTTCTGGCCACAGCCCTCCACCAAACACTGGTACTGAAAAATGTTTTAAAGCCTTAGTATTCCACTTCAAAGCACGTTTAAAATATTTCACTTTACATGCAGCTTCTGGCTCGTACCTTAAGAAGGTATCAAACAATAAAAATGCCACGAGAAAGAACACAAGCTCAAAGGATGTCCTTTCAGTAACTTACCATATCTTGCCTCTGGGCGAGGATATTGAAGAGAGAGTCATGCCACTCCTGAATGTGGATGTCCAGGAGCCGTGCGCTTGGCAGTGAGCGACGGCAGGAGCAGCACACATGTCTGTGCAGGGAGTTGTAGTGGTGCTCGTACTCCTCTAAAGTGCTGAAGACTGCGCTGCAGCCAGAGATGTGACAGGCAAACTCTGACACACTGAGAAAAGACAAGAGGAGGAGGAGGGTGTAATATGTGAAAAATATTCATTTTTTAAAAAACATTCTTAGCTGTTGCTGAGGAATTATCATTATCGGGCTAATTTGTCATTCAGTGGTTTATTTGTACTATTTCTGTCATATTTCAAGACATTCAGATGTCACAATCGTGACAAAACAATGTTTGCCTTGCCCACATTCACAATGAAGTTTGATATTCGAAAATAATAGAAGAGTTTAATGTAGAACACACAAAGTGTCAACCCAAACAAACAATATAATGGTCAATAAAGGTGTGTTATGAGGAGTGTGACCCTCACATTTTTAACAGAAAAATGTACGTACAAAAAAACTAGATTGATCAGTCTAGTCTGTAAAATAGTACCAAAAGCATACCCAAAAAACAGTCACACCCCAAATGATTCAGTTGGTTTGATATAAGTCAAATATCATACAAATATTTTCTCTAGCTACCTCATTAGCGACAATGTGATGGTAACTTTTGAGAGATTACCTTATTATTTTAATGTCCAGGGGCTTGTGGTATTTTTTTTTTCTTCGATTGCTTTACTGATTTAGCTAATCACTTGTCACTTACATTACTTAAATGTTATTTTTATTGTATATGTTTTAGGTGTTTGTTTGTTGTTGTGTACTTTAATGTTCTTTGCTTGTCTTTGCTAGGTTACAGTAATAAGAGTTTTAGTGTGTTGCCTGTTAGCTAACTGAAAGATAAGCCACCATCTGATCTTCATACCTGAGTGCTGGCTTGTCGTCTGCCTCTGAGATGTAGAGGTCTTGCAGATACATGTGTCTGTGAATGTCTCCATCCTGTAAACAGCATTGACGTAAAAATGGGTTAGCTAATGCTTATTTTTGGCGGCTGTTATCCAAGTGCTTCGACCGGATGAGCGATGTTCAGTCGGTTCAGTTGCTGTGTTACCTCAAACAGCTGGTGGTCTTTGTGCAGGTGGATGAGCTGCGGGGTGTAGTTGAAGGGGTTTCCCTCCTCAGCCTCACGCTGTCTCAGTTCGTGTGTGTCTCCTGACGGACAGTCTTCGTCGCGGCTTTTTACTAAAACCTGTCCCTTTGTAAGAAGTCGGGCCAGTTCTGGCTGCAGCATCTTGTTCGCGCGTTTTCATACTCTGTAAACTGTTACCAAAGTAACGAACGTCGTATTTTGTGCATGTTCTGTTTTGGTTGTTGTTGTCGCGGACTGATGTCGTCACATAATGGTTTTTTGGCGGTTGTCAAAAACAAAATGGCGCGTTGTCGCCCCCAACTGGCGAGACTCGACATGGAAAAAGTTAGCAGACATCTACTCCAGGCAGCCACAACAAAGCCCATGTTTATATGTCAGTAGGCCGTGCCTGATTTGTCACAGGGTAAGGTTTTACAATAGTCAGTTATTGTGTAAGCTGACAAAGGCTAGATCACCTGCTGGAAAACTGCCCCCCGGCAGAGACCCGAGGGCCCCAGCAATGGAAATTAGTGCGTGGTGATTTGGTTCAATTTGTTTGCTCCTCCTTACCAAATAATGGTATTGGACCCGTGACAGAAGCTTGCAGCGTTAATTATTTGTTGTTGTTGTTTGTTCAGTTTTGGTTTTGAGTGTCATTATGTAAAATACTATGTGTGAACCGCTTTGTTCCACTGCACAATAACCATTTAGGTTTAGCAGCCTTTATTACTTCACCACTCGCACGTCATAAAACAAACACGTGCTAAATGATATTTCAAAACTCTAACTATGATTTTTCTTTTTTTTTTCAATCAAACCTCTGAGCGACTCCGACGCTCTGCCGTTTTACCAAAAGATGGCGACAAAGGCCACCATGGGGATCTGCTGTGTGCGTTGTCAGTTTTAGTAGAGGATAGTGGGTACTTAGCACACACAAAAATAATAATAATCAGAAGAACTTTCCCATACACTAACATACAAATGTCTGTTTACGAGTGGTAACAGTAACAAAGAAAGTCTATACATGTCTTAAAGAAATAGAAGAAGACTAAAATAATGCCATAGTGTAATTACAATTTGTGACAGTAATAATGATGGAGGGGAAATCCAGGGCAGAGCTGAGCCTCTTTTCCCAATAATCTGCTAAATAAGCCTACATTTTGTCTCTCTCAGCCCTTCGGACGATTCAGAATCATTTCTTAATGACCACGTTGAACTTTTTTTTAAAGGCTCCGGTTGTGACTCATGAGGTCTCTCTGCCTCAAATGGAGATTGTCAGGATATTACACAGCGGGGAGGGGCGGAGAGCTGGGCATCTTCTCTTTTTCTCACAGACTGCCGAGCACACAATGACACAGTCCGTCCGGTAGAGCAACATGAACTATTCTGGATGTTTTATATGGATTTTCCTCTTCTCATGGGGTGCGAATTCTCTTTTTTTCCCTCTCTTTTTCTTTTTTCTTTGTATTTCCTTTGATTTCTTTTGGTCTCATAAAAATATCCCTGAAACTTGCAGGAGCAGCTGCGGACAGTGAGAGGACTCTACCTCATGTGATGAAGTACCAAACAGTGACACCTCAGAGGCTGAAGGATTCATCGCTCAGCGATGATGCTGCTACACACCAGGTAACACACTCTGCTGGGTTAGTTTATCAGTTTAATTAAAAACGTCAATTTTTAAAAACAAACTAAACTATTTTCTACCGTGTGTGTGTGTGTGTGTGTGTGTGTGTGTGTGCAGACGTACCCTGATGTACTCCAGTACTCTGTGATGATTGCAGACCAAAACTACACATTGTACCTGGAAAAGAACAAGTGAGAAAACTGTTCCTTTAGATTCTGGTATATTTTTACGCATACTGTGCTCTCTTTCTTGATTTGTCAATATTATTGGAAAAAAAAAACAACAAAAAAACTTTTCTTTTTCAGAGATCTTATTGGAAACAGTTTTTCTGTGACACACTATTCTGATCAGGGCACCCAAGTCACAACTACACCAGATTATGGGGTATGTAACTTTGCATTGTTCATTACTATTTCACTAACATTAACATAAGCATATTTATGCTTATGTATGATCATATTTATGATCAGCTTGAATTAAAATGTGGTTAATTTTTTTACTTAGCTGAGTTTGTCAGAATCATAAGTTTAATGTAGATTTTAGTTGCATGTTTACTAATTTTAGTATATATATATATGTATATATATATTAGAATGTAGTATACTCGTAATCTTACTGAATTTTCCATTTCATTTAACTTCATTCATCTTTTCGAGTCATTGAGTAAAAAGGAAACGAGGGTGGCTCAGCCAGAAGTCTGAAACCAGGTTACCATATATGATCAAAGATTCATCTTATTATACAGGCTTGAATGCATGAAGTGCAGGATATCCTGTGCCACGTACTCACCTGCTATAAGTGATTTACTCATATTTGATTTCCTGTGCCGGGACATTTTTTGTGGTTTTGTAAAACAGAGTCATCATCAATCTAAAATTGATGTCACAGCTCTGAACTGTAGCAGGGTTTCTAAAATGCAGATCTTGCATCAAGAAGTTTGATCTTAAATTTCTGACCTGTACTTATGGGTACAGTATTTCCAAAATACGTTTTACACTCGTAACAAGATTTTTACGGCTGCACAACACAAATACAGAACATTTCATTCATATTCAAGTAAATCCCTTAGATCAGAGTCATTTCCATCAGTGTCATCTATGTAAGTCCTGTTAAGGACATTGTATGCAATACATGCCAGCATATTCCTTATTTCAGAATATCAAATTTCCAAATAAACCGAAGTTTCTCAATGACAAGCTTCCTCTTTATGAGGGATGCATCATCTCACACTGCAATGATTGAGTCTTAGGTGGAAGAGGAAACGACATATAAGGTTAACATTGTCATTACATCTGACCGTGACACATACAGTACACAATAGCTTCTGCAAATTAGACTGCAATGCTTAAGAAAAAGAAGTGTGTTGAAATCTATGCTTTGAGTCTTTAAAAAATAATGCATGTCTGCTCAGGTTCACTGCTACTACCATGGGCACGTTGTGGGAGTGGAGGACTCCTCTGCCAGTGTTGGACTGTGCTCAGGAATCAAGTGAGTAATACTGGATGAATATTTTTTCATCCTGTATTTCTAATGACTCAAAGATGATTGTTTTTCTAAGTAGAGCGCTAAATGTAATTAAATCCATGATGATTTGAGACTGTGTTCCAATCCAAAGAGAGGATCAGTCCCTTAGCATCCATTTGCCTTATCACGAAGACCATTAAGACTAAATGTACTGTAGCTCTGAGTCTGAGAACGTGATCCCAATCAACAAAAGCCGTAGAAACTTCTCTGTTCAAAGTCCACTTCTGTCTGCTATAAAATACATTTCTATTATGATAGATATATCTATTATCTATCTGTTTGTGATTTAGATATGTTGAAGAAATAGAAAAGAAAAACACCCTGAAGTTTCTGTTTCGCACTACAGGGGGTTTGTGCGTCTGCAGGACCAAATGTACCTTATCGAACCCCTGGCCGGCACAGAGGCGGGACAGCACGACAACAAACAGACCTCTGAAGCTCACAGTGACGAGGGTCTTCACGCTGTTTACAACTACAAACACCTGAGGAGGAAGAGAAGCTCCTGTTCCCATGGAAACACAACCACTTTCTATGATCATGGAGCTCGTCCGTCTGGCCTGTTCCAGCTCAGCAGTCTGGTAAAGACACACATTGTGGACACATTTAGACACACACCATGGTTTGGAGCCTACAGCTGATATCTGAGATCTAGTATTTTGTTAGTCATTCTTACATTTGATGTTTTTAAGCTAAAAACAAAAGTAATATGCAGTAAAATACTACTACTTACTATAGCTGAGTAAATTATTAATATATCAGCCCAAATATCGGTATTCAGTTCAATACCACTAATTAAGATAAAACAAAAGGTATTTACACAAGAGAACATGGTTACAAAAGTACAAAAGACACCAAAATAAATATACAGTAACAGATAATTAGTTAATATTATTGGAAATGATGACTAGATGTGACTGTTAGCATCAGTGTGCATCATTTTACATATTTTAATAGATAAAGTCATGAAACTGAACTATGAAAGACTAAAACTCTACATTAAAGCACTGTTGATCACTGGGATATGTTAAATACCCTTAAAGTTATCTATCTATCTAAACCAAAATGTGTTTATTATATCATTTCTGTTTCATTCACTCTAACTTTATTTGCTGAGTTATAAACTTAATGTTGATGCAGGATTGTTTTAATTTTTCTTCTGCCTTTGTAACATTGTTTTGAAAGGTGCTGTGTAAATAGTTTATAAGATACAACTTGTCAAACCATAACAGCCACTGTATGACTGCACACACACTGCAACTGTAGTTGTTGATGTCTTCCTCCCTCTGTTTTCTTCAGAAAAGCAAAGCTCAGACCAAAGAACGCACAGGAAAACCCAGGACAGTGGAGCTCGTCGTGGTGATCGACAACACAGAGGTTTGATTCCTTATTTTCCCCTCTCTGACTCAGTCTGATATTGTAGATTTAATCTTTTGATGATAATGATTTTGACACACAGACTGATTGTATTTTATATCTGAAATGCTGTTATTTGTATTACTAATTCAAGTAATCATTTCTTTTCAGTATAAAAAGTATGGCAGTAAGAAGATAATAGAGGGCAGAGTGCTTGAAATAGCAAACCATGTGGACAAGGTATGTTCGTTTCTCTGAAATCTCCCAATTTAGATGATTTAACCTTGTTAAAAAGAAAACAATCTCCTGATCTTGGGGGGAAAAACAGCCAGGACTATACGATAAGGGCATTATGAAGTTAAAATGAGTGTAAAAGCTAATTTTGTGTAATTTATGTAATTTCTCTTCTGGACCAAAAGAACTCTGTGTATTTTTACCAGTAATTTAGCGTGTCTTCATTGCCAGCAGATAAGACTTCCACTTTTCTCACAATGCAGTGCAGCCACGTGTAAGAAATCTGTCCTGATACTATTTGTTCTTTCCTGACTGGAATCTGACCAATAAAAGGAAGGAAAAGTTCTCTCGCTGTGAAAATCTAACTTTAACTGTGAATATTCACACCAAAGCTGAAGATTTTCACACATATCACACACTCCTCTTTGCATACTCTGAAAGAGAGGAGCCATCATGAATGCACCATCAGACAGCTCTAGACCCAACAGTGGTTTACCGGTGCAGCAGATAGACCTACTTTTAGGGGCATTTTTTTTACCCTTTCCAGTTTGTGCTTACATGCTGCTCTGTTTCAGCTGTATCGCCCTCTGGGTGTTCGAGTGATGCTGGTCGGTCTGGACATCTGGTCGTACAAAGATCAGATAGAGGTCAACAGTAACCCGGAGGTCACCCTAGGCAAGTTCCTCGAGTGGCGCCAACGTAGCCTGCTGCCAAGGACCAAACATGACAACGCGCAGTTTATCACGTAAGACACACTAAAAAGGCAATGCCAAGATGATGTGTTGAGCTGTAAGTGCAGGTGTCTAAACGTTTTTCCTCTTCTTCATTCAGAGGTGTGGATTTTGAGGGTTCCACTGTCGGCTTAGCCAACACCAATGCAATGTGCACCTCCAACTCTGGAGCTGTCAATGAGGTAAATGTGCTTTTTTAGTTTAATAAATGTAAAGTTTCAGTGTTTCTAAAAGGAAAACATTTTTTTTTTAACTCTACTCCACTTTTTTCCAGGACCATAACACTAACGCGATTGGAGTGGCCTCAACTATTGCACATGAGATGGGTCACAACCTGGGCTTGTCCCATGACACTGAAAACTGTGTCTGCGGTTCTCTCACAACCAAAAGAGGCTGCATAATGTCTGAGAGTGTTGGGTATGCTCACTTTTTCACCTGCACATAAACTCCCCCAAAACACGACTGCTCTTAAACAAAAGTAAAGCCACTAAATACCTTCTCCGTCCTTTTTCTGGTGGTGTCTCTTTTTGTAGCATGGTGTTCCCAGAGCTGTTCAGCAGCTGCAGTCGGCAGCAGCTCGGCAGGTTCTTGGATGAGGTCAACCCTGCCTGTCTGCTGGATACTCCCTCTACCAGTCGCATCTACGGAGGGCCAGTGTGTGGTAATGCTTTCCTGGAGCCCGGAGAGGAGTGTGACTGTGGCACTGTAGAGGTTTGTGCACACAGAATGCGATTAACACAATCACATTGAAGCACACAAACAAGAGTGGTTTGTAATATTCTGCACCCTGCTGTCATTCATAGGAATGCAAGAATCCCTGCTGTAATGCCACTACCTGCAAACTTAATGCAGGAGCGAAGTGTGCGGAGGGAGAGTGCTGCCACAACTGCCAAGTAAGAAATACTCACTATGTCCTCTCTACATGTGTGAAGTAACACTGATGCTAATTGTGTTACCATTCAGCTAGACACTGTCTGACTGCGCCGTCTGGCCGGTTATGTGCGCGTGTATGTATTTCAGTCGTCCGTACATCACCATCTGTGATTCTCTACACTCTACAGCTGAAGGCGACAGGCAGCGTCTGCCGACCGAAGGCAGGAGACTGTGATCTGCCAGAATACTGCACTGGCTTCTCGGCCTCTTGTCCGACTGACGCCTACACCCAAAATGGCCTTCCCTGCAACCGTGGAAAAGGATACTGCTACAATGGACAGTGTCCTTCCCGCCAGGAACACTGCAAGAGACTTTGGGGACCAGGTAGAACACCAGTGGAGGTTTAGATGTGCTTTCTATCTGATTCATCAAAAATCTTGAGTCTGCAGCCATTTTGTTTTTGTTTTATTCCATTTAGATGCTGAAGTAGCTGCAGACGCTTGTTTCGCCCAGAACGGAAACTGCAGAAGGACACTGTTTAGCCAGAGATGTTCAAGCCGGTATGTAATGAAAAGCCACAACAGCTCTGTAATAGCGTAATGAACAGTGTGGTGCTGTTGGTTTTGGGATTACTACTTTGTGGTTTTTGGTTACAGAGATCAAGCCTGTGGGACACTTTACTGCTCCGGTGGCTGGGAGTTTCCGGTCACATCCAGGAAGTTCTTCAGCAAAGTGGGAAATGGAATTATATGCAATGAAGCAACTATGAAACCCGAAGATAACTACCCTGCAGATCTGGGCAAGGTCCCTACTGGTACCAAGTGTGGCAACAACATGGTAAGAAAACCTGTGTAAAAAGTACCGAAAAAGTAATACTTGAGTAAGAGTACGTTTATAGTGTGAAAATATTACTTGCCAAAAGTGACAGTCACCCATACGAATAGTACTTGAGTAAAAGTCTTTAAGTAATTAAGATATAAAATATACTTAAAGATGATCTTTTTTTAAATTTAGGCCTATACCATTAGTAACCCAAAATAACATTATCAGCATGAAAATAAGTATAATATATCACTCTTAAGTATCAAAAGTCATTTTCTGGCAATAAAGGTATTTATGTATGAAAAGTACAAGTAAAAGTAAAAACATGCATTTATTTAGACATTGACAGATTATAGGATACCATGTTCAGCATTTTTCTGATTATCGAAATAAGTCTTTTCCCGATTGCTGATAAAATAAGTGATCTAATGAATAGGACAGGGGAGAACTAAAAGTACAACATTTGCCTCAAACATTTAGTGGAGCTAAAGCATAAGTAGCAGAAAATGGAAATAATGAAGTAAAGTAGAAGAACCTAATAACTGTACTGAAATACAGCACATCAGTAAATGAAGAAAACTGCCCCTGTTGCTGTTAGCAGTTTGTATCAACAAAACCTCCTTCCTCAATGTCCTCACATTATCTTTCAGGTATGCTACAACCAACGGTGTCAAGACATTAGAAACATAAAAGTGTACGGACCAAACGACTGCTCTGCTAAATGCAACAACCACGGGGTAAGACGTTTGTTAATCTCGCAACATTTCGAAGCATTATGAGCCATGACAACATGACATGACTGTGAGTGTGATCGCTGGCAGGTTTGTAACCATGAGAGCAAGTGTCACTGCAACCCCGGCTGGGCGCCGCCTTACTGCGACGTGCTGCAGTCCGAGCTGCCTGAAGGTATGTAATGCTTATCTGGCGGCACATGTAAGCACCGACAGTCTGTGTATCTGCCTCTTTTGTATGCTTGGCCTTCTAATGACCATGCTGCCTGTGTCTTCACTGTTTTTCACCAAGATTTCATACTTGAAGTAGATTTCTCATGGACTCGCAAACAATTGTGCTCTGTTCCGATGAGCACAGTCACTCATTTAATGGAATTCCCCCATTAGTCTGTACAAATGAAGTAATGACATTACAGTACATTTTGTTTCTGGAGGGGATGACATATGAAGCTACATGCTCATCCTTGAGCAGTAAAAGAGTATTGTGGTAATCAATGTGTGGGATTGTGTGTGTGTTGTACAGAGGGACGTCTGGTGGTCTTTATCGTGTCTCTGGTGGTTGGCTTACTTCTGCTGCTAGTCGTGGTTATTGGAAGTTTGATGTGCTGCATCAGAAAAAGGAGACCTACAAAGAGGTAAAGTTATTCCTTTCCTTCAGTGTCCGTTAAATCACTCTGTTCATGAAACGATAAAGAAAACTGTTTTTCTTGTCCACCTTTAATCTGAGCTTCTGTCTCTATTTTTTTTTATAGATGTTTCCAGTCTACCGCAGGACAAACCAACCCATTGTTTCGGTCGAGCAGTACACGAGGCAGCCCTCGCCTTGGGACCACACAGATCAGTCAGCCTATATTTGTGGAGTCTTCAGCCACTCAAGCCTGTAAACCTCTGTCCACTGCTCCTGCCAGACCAAATACTGGGGCGCTGAAGCCCAGCAGAGCAGCTCCAGAGGTGAGCTTCAGCACCAGAGTGTGATCATATCATGACATCTTTTTGTCTGAACATGTAATTATAAACAGTGTGGCAGTGTATTGTTATTTACAAATAATAAATGTGGGTATTAAAAAATTGTCCGGATAGTGCAAACCAAAATCTAGCACAATTTCATGTGATTAGTTTTGGATAAATAGCCCAAATTTAAAGCTACAAAAAGTATCCCTAAGCCACACACTGAAGACCAATGAGCTCCATAAATACTATTCAAAATCATAAACAGGCAATCTGCTCGACAATGTTTGCGTGCACATTAGTTTTCCACTATTATTCAGATTATGACAATAAAGGGTGTGGAAAACCGCATATTCTGTTTAAATATTATGAAATAAACCTCCTAATGTAGCATTAGCTGATTGTGACATGTGAGATATGCATATATTATTCATGTTTTAGGAGAGATGTTTGGACATGAAGCACATTCACAGATTGCAACACGCAGCCTCTCGCCTTTTAACGGTCAGCTCTGCACTTTGCTTAGTCAACAGTTTGCAGGGCTAGGGAAGAGGTGCATGCAGAAAAGAAAGAGGAACGAACCTACTTTAAACATTATCATTAAAAGACTTTGATAAAGTTGTCTTTTTGGGAATAAGGGCAAGCAACTCAATAGTCTTTGCATGTGATTGAGTCATGGTAATTAAGATGCAATAACAGTAAGATTATTGTTAAAGAAGATAATTTACCTTCTCTCATTTCTGTTTTTGTCCCTTGCAGCCACCTAAGAAATACCCAGCTGTGCCTCAGCCATCAAAGATTCAACAGGTAATCTTGTCCACCGTTGAGTCTTTATATAAACGTAGTATTTTTTATATCTTGAATGGTAATTCTTATATACTATGGTATAACACCTATTATAAAATGTTTTTCTTTAGTTTGTAAGGCCGTTCATGCAGCCATCAACTGTTCCAAGCAAGCCCATCTACACTGAGGTAAACCTGCGTACAGAATTTAACAATATTTCTAATTTCCTTTTAATGACACAAATTGTTTGCTTTGTTAAATTATGTTTTGTTGTTGTTTTAATGTTATTTTGTCATTTTGTTTTCAGAATAAGCCCCTACCTCCATCCAGACCTCTGCCACCACTGGCATCAAAACCGGTAAGTGACATTTCAACTCGCTCTACCTATAATTTTCAAATTCTCCCATTCAAACATTTAAAGTTGAGGTTGGTAAGTTGTTATATTCGCTGAAAGTCTCTTAACATCCTGACAGCAGTCAGTAAATCATGTGCTCTGAGGAAAAAACAAGAAAAAGTCGAGTGTCTGTTGCAGTCACAGGCCTCTAATAAGCTCATCGATTTTTTTTTAATTGAAATCAAATGAAGCAGCTAACCCAGTTAGCACAAAGCACACTTCCACAGCAAAGAGCAGTAACTGCTGAGCTAGGTTGTGGCGAAGAGTCTGTGAAGAGAGGGTTTGGGAGGACGGGGGAGAGATTTTTAATTTGGATACTTTCAGAAGTTAGCTTGCTCCTGTGGTTTCTAGAGTCTTACCAACCCCAGCTGGAACTGTAATTGCCATTGCTTTCGTGTCTTAAACGTGAACATCTCCTTTCTAAGATCATGAAGCCAAAGCCTCCGATGCCTCCAGTGAAGCCGAAGCCCTCTGCAGTCCCGTCTCCACTGCCACACACTCAGCTGGTATGTATTCAGACGGCAGCCAGAGTCAACCAGAGTTTCCATCCTCCAAATCCTGGCAGTTAGCATTCAGGCATTCCTGGTGTCATTCAGGGCATTCACGTTTATAAAGAAGTCTGTGGTTTTGGACATTGTCCCAACATAGCACTGTTATGAGCAAGCGGTGGCTCAGTGTTAGTCAGTAAGCACATAAACTTCTCCTGGCCACCACTGAGACAGATAACTTAAGTGTTTGGAGAAAGAATTTATGAGTTGTACTGAGAGAAGCTAATCAGCATCACGTTTGTTAACAGTACTTGTTTTTCTAGCTTGCAGGCAGAGCCGCCCTGATGCCCTCCAGCAGGCCCAGATGACAGAGGGAATAATTCAGCTTGGCGTAAACACTGAGATCCTCTGACAGAGGACACTGTTGTGGTCCCACCTAGAAGGACTTGGAAATCCTCTCAGGAGGTGCTCGTCTGTTTTAAAGTGGAAACCAGATCCACCGAAGGATCAGCAACAATAAGTGACAGAGCTTTTCTGTCAATTATGGCCTCCTTCAAGATTAGCGCCGTCTGTCTCTTGCTTATGTAAGCCTTCAGTCTGTTGATGAAAACCTGAAGCCATGATTGACAGACTCAACGTCTGTGCCATATAAATGACAAATGGCTGTGCTGCCATGATGATGGTTATTTTCTTCCTGTTTTTCTTTTTATTTAAGGGAATTCTCTCTCTGCCTTGATCCTTGGATATGTGAACACTTTATGCGACAATTGCACTATCAATGCTGTAACTGTTTTACTAACTGTTACTGTTCCCTCACATAGTTTTGGTACTGCTTTTCTAAGAAATAATGTTAAGGGATTTTAAACTGTTGCACCAATGTGGGCACCTTAGAGACTTTTAAATTAAGGATGTAAAGTTCTGACGTTTTCTTGAACTTTTTTTGTACTAACAAAGGTATGCTTGACTTGTGAGACTGAATTATTATTATTTTTCTGTGCGTTGACTTGATACATGTTGATTGTAATTCTTCAAGGGATTTTATATCGCATATTCTATGCAGCAGACAGTCCCTCACTCATGGTGCCTGATGGAGGATTCTGCCTTGGATTTGTCTTGAAAAACTTTGAACGGTTAATATTTATTGAAATCTTGTTTTCTTGCCTGTAAAACGGAGCTTACAATAAAGAAATAAATCGCCACAATCAATGTCTCAGTCCATTTTCTCCGCCTTTAGTAACATCCAGAGGCGCTGTGTTGGCATAGTTCATTAGCGGTCGCCTAGCAACGCCTTAAACAACCTGTCGGGGAGGGAAGCTAACAGGCTAACGTTAGCTCTGTTAAAAACAGTTTGAACTTTTATAATAAACAAATGTGGTTTTGAGGAAAATGGACCGAGAATTGAACGAAGAGGAACTCCAGGATTTGTACGCATGGATAGACAAAATACCTCTGTCCCGGCCCAAAAGAAACATCACAAGAGACTTCAGCGACGGGGGTAACTAGTTAACTCTTAGCCTTTGAGCTTTGCTAGCACCCCCAGGGAGGTGCTGACTAGCTAAACAAGCAGCAGGAGCATTACATCTGTCACCTAATACTGTCTTCTTTTTGCTCGAATGTCTGTCTGTTTATTTACCTGTGAGCTGACTCTGCCTCTGCTCTCTGCTGAACCCTCTGTAGTGATGGCTGCAGAGGTGGTCAAATATTTCTTCCCAAAGCTCATCGACCTGCACAACTATATTCCTGCACACTCCACGCAGCAGAAGCTCAGTAACTGGAGCGTACTCAACAGGCAAGAAAGCATATATTTGATTTATTTTGTCTATTCAGACTGCATGTAAGTTATTCTGGAGTGGACACAACCAAACAAAGGCTGCACGAAGGACACACAGCCACCCCTCAGCTAGAAAGATTTGCAAATTTCAAAGTCTGGCTTTGTTAATATGCCCACACCTCCTCAGAGCATCAGTAAACAAACACACACTGAACAGAAAGTTTTTAAAAAATCCCAACTGATGTTGAGCACCACCGCCAAGGGCCTCTGCATCAGGTCGTGAGAACCAATCCAACACACACCCACTCATCCTCTCCCTGGCCACTGATATGGCACGCAGCCAGCTCCAGATTTATGGGTCCTCACTGTAAACACATTGGCCCCTATGGTGTTTATCATCATCATCATCATCATCGTGCATCATCCGTTAAATCACTTTCAGTCCGCTGTTCCTATTCCGAACCGGTTTAGCTAATTAGAAACATCTGTGGTGTTTGTTGGCTGTTTATTTTATTTCCACTGTGGACAGGAAGGTGTTTTCCAAGCTGAACTTTCACGTGCCCGAGGAGACAGTGAGGAGGATTGTACTGAGTGCTGCGGGAGTGATAGAGCCTATACTGTGCAGCCTCAGGGAGAAGATAGACAAGAAACTGGAGCACGCTACAGAGAATATACTGGTGTGTAGGCTACTGTATGTTTATGCGTGTCTTCCAAGCCACTTTTTGCCTGCTTGAATGCTTATGACAAAATGTAATAATCACTGGGTTCTTCTCTCCTGCATGTGAATCATAAAAGCTGGCCTCAGTCTTCGTGAGAAATATAACCCAGGTGGAAAAATAACCACATTTTAAACACATTTGTTTGTCTGAACTCAGGATTTGGACTACTATGACACCAGGGAGCAGGAGAGGCTGCATACAGGTAGAGCCGCATTTACACAATCCATAACATATCTTTTATTTCGCTACCAATTAGTCAGAACTTTATCTTCTGACTTAACATCCGGTGACAGGACATTGAAAATGATTTCTTCAGAAGAAGTTGTTGCAATTCATCCATCATCATCATCATCGTCATCGAAAAAGGGAAATCAACCAAATGCCCGAACTTGCTGAATTACCAGCATTATCATGATGACTGTGTTCTGACCTCACGCCTTGTGCAAGATGTGACCTTATTTCGGTGTCATCTGTGGAGTCTCTTAGCTGACACAGTCAATCTATAACCCTGACTGAAGCTGCACAGCCCCAAATTTGCCTTTTTTTAGCACAGACAGGGAAGTTTAACGTTTAATTTTAGACTGTTTTTAATGTTGATGTGTCTACTTGTCAGCGTACAAACACAAAATCAGCATATTAAAGACACAAAGCCTTGTTTTTTTTGTCTGTGATCCATCTGCTTCCTGCCGTCTCTCGCCTGTCTTGATATTGTCAGCCTTTTCTGCTGCGCTAACAGCTCTCAGTAAATGCTAATCTGTCCCTGTCGGAGATATCAGTGACCACACAGAGACACAAACATACCTACGTCTGACAGCATCAGACAGGGCTGATTAGAGAAGGGCACAAACTTTAGGTGACGTGTCTCCCTTCCGTTTCCTACACCTCATCTGTCCCTGAAACCGCCCTGTAGAGCTGACCTCAGGCCGGGGCCTCCTCCCTCTGCTCTTTCCTCTTCCATCTACACCCCGTCTACAATCAAACACACAGCTTAGCTCCACATATCAGCTCTTAACATCACCAGGTGGCCTTTATCGCTGGCCTGAGCTCAGCACTGCTGAGCTTAAAAACCTCCTCATTTCTCTCTGTCTCCATCTTCTAATCTTCCCTCCCTGTTCCTCCCTCTTTCTTTCTGCTTACATTAATCACCTATCTGCCTCCTGTCCTCCCGTCCTCCTCCCTTTAGTCCCTTCAGAGTTTTCATTCATCGTCTCGTGCTCAGGTTTTAGTCGGAGGAATGTTACAGTTTTTGTTCTGTTGTCTTCAGAAGTTCGTCGGACTGAGGCGAAACGTCCCGTTCAGCTGGCAGGAGAAGAGACGAGAAAAGATGACAAGAGCAGAATAAGAAATGGGTACGACCACAGCGTTGCCTTTCATGTTAATTAAATACCAGTTTCCGTGATGATAACGTTTCTTTTGTATTTTTTATTGTATAGCAAACCGCAGCTCACGGTGCAGTGTTACTCAGACATGGACCCAGCTTTCCGGCTAATCCTGCAGGAAAAAGAGCAAGCTGTCATGGCTTTGCAGGAGACTGTGGAGGTACACACACACACACACACACACACACTTAATTCCGGGAAACTGGAAGTTAGTCGGCTGACTGGTTGAACATCTGCAAACATAACTATCTTCCGTTTTGATGTCCTGCCGGGGAAGAGCTTTGTCATACTGTTTTAACACCTGTATTATTGTTGCAGATGTGTGTGTGTGTGTGTGTGTGTGCGTGTGTGTGTGTGAGGGAGAGAGAGAGAGAGCAAGAGCGAGTCAGTCATTTAGGTGTGTGTGTGTGTGATACGTATGCGTCATGAGCTGTGTCAGCAGTGGTCGCTGAGTCAGTTTCTGCTCAGTGGATTTAACTTTGTCTGTGGCCACATCTGCAACATCTGCATGTTAAGAGGGAGGCAGAGTATTCTCACAAATGTGCAACACGTCGTTGTAACGCTAAACTTTCAGGAGTTTTAGGTAATTCACACTTAACAAACCTCACAGCAAAAAGAATAGCTCGCTCGTCTTACCACGTCCTTTTTTTGCGTCCTCGTGTGTGTGTGTGTGTGTGTGTGTGTTTGTAGATCCTGCAGATGAAAGTGAGCAGGCTGGAGCATCTGGTTCACTTAAAGGACATGCGCATTGAAGATCTGACTCGGCATCTGGAGACGTACAAAGCAAAAGGCAACGCACGCTGATACAATCATGTACATCAACGAGTTGTGATAAACATTCACCGCAGCTGGTTATAAAGTCGTAGCATACTGAGATACACAACCCTCCAACACTGACTCTGATGAACTCTCACTTTGTTGAACATTTAGGACCAGATCACACAGTGTAAAGGTCTGAGGTTAATGTCCTGCCAGCTCCAGTGTATCCCGCCTGTTGAAATGCACCAGATGTTTCATGTTTCATCATTTTACCGAGTGTGTTTTTGTGACGTAAACACATTGGTTTGGCAGTTTAATTTTGTTTGTCGGACCATTCACAGTGCACAGCTCACAAGAATCACTATAATAGCAATATTATTGCATTTTAGGTCCCTGTGTTTAGGAGACTCCACTGAAAACAGTTTATCCGCCTGTTTTCGTGAGGATTCGAGTTTGTAGAATGTGTTTTTCGTGTTGTTTGTGGATCTGCAGCCTTCTCTGACCTTCTGTGCCTTTACACAGCCCAAAACGCCTGACTGCCAAGTGCTCAGTAAATCAACAATCCACTTGAACTTTCCAAAGTGTCGTTTTGAATATGAGCAGGGTGTGGCAAATAAGCAGAATAGAGATTTGAAGCTTAGATTTTAACCAAACAAAGGTACATGCAGGGAGAGACGTATATCCACTGCAACCGTCACTTCCTTCCGAGTCTAAAATTGCATCATTCATTTTCTTCGGAACTCTAGTTCTTCTTTAAGTGTGAAGATTGGTCAAAGACATAGCGCAGATATTAATGACCTAATTTACCACGGTTGGATTCAGAATAAGTGTGCGAAGAGGCTGACAGATGACCAAATATAGTAAAGCGTCACTGGCATTGATCCTGCTGAGCTGTATCAGCAGCCGCTGACCTCCTCCAGCTGCCTGCTGCTGCAACTTTGACTTTTTATTCTTAATACTTAAACATTTTTATCACTTCGAGTGGATACAAGATTTTTGCCGCACTCTAGTAGATAATAATTACATATGAGCTCAACCAGGAATTTTTCTCATTTGATAAACCAGCGCAAAACCTCAAAATACTAAAGTATTCATATTGGTGTCAACTTTCAAGGACTTCAAGCTGTAGAAGAAGATATATTTATATTAAGAATAAAACTTCACTGCATACTGAAGTGAAGCAAGAGTAAGCAGACGGCATCTCAAGTAATAACCCAACATGATGTAGAAGACTAGTCTATAATGAAGACACCATTTTGATCTGTACAACATAAGTGTTGATATTCACACTAATCAGAATTCAACAGGTGTTAAAGGGACAATTCGACAACTGAATAGGCTAACGCTCCGCTGTAAAGCTACAAGACATCAGAGAGACCCTTTAGAGAGAGAGTTTTAGTCCCCAGTATGAGTAAAGCTCCACAAATGCCACTCCACAGCATTTTCCGTTACACCTTCTCTGCCCCCAGTTCACAATAAAGTTTAAAGTCAAATATTTTAAGGCCTGCTCACACCAGAAACCGCTACACCGAAAGTAATCTGCACGTCTTCATGAAATACCTGAAGTGTGCCGGGCAACCTGACCACTGACACGCCAGTCAGTCAGAAAAGCTCCTCAAGCTTCTTTCTATTTTCTTTGTCCTCAGGATTGTACATCATGTATCATTCAATATAGTGTTTCATTGAAAACAGAAATAAATCTTGGTCACTAACAGAACAATATGTGCATGTAGTTTATTCAAAAGACATTTGTACCATCGACCTCTGTCTCGGACACCATTACTCTTTGGAGCAGTAAATACTCCAATAGAGTAGATTAAACAAAAGCCAATGGTGACACACAGTTAATCAGCTACTACAGCTTTCTCCATTTCGGATTCTCCGGCTCTCCGTTTCTTCTGAGGAGAGCACTGTCAACGCGCCTTGCGATATTCAGTGATGCAGATGTCCGGCCGAGAGTTCACCAAAGTCGGGTATTGTTGACTTTATTCACTTAGATCCTGTGAAATTTACCAAGTGTCTAAGCCTTTGTTCGTGCTAATGCTGATGACATCATTTGGGTAACTTCCCTAGAAGAAAGCTCCCTTTAGAAACAAAGAAGACGTGACACAGGCTGACTAACAACAGGAGAGAAAATAAGAACACAGCCCAGAGTTTAGAGCCTAAATTACACAGCTATCTCAGGCAATAAGTCACAGGATACAACCTGGGGAGGTCAGACAGAATGAAGGACTAAAAAATGGCAACGCCGATGCTCTTTATCTAAGTGTTGCACCCAACGCACACACACCGGTAAGGAATGTGAGAGAAAAACTGCAGAACAGAGCAGCTATTGACGATGGGGCTGCCTGTCGCTGATGAATCATATTCAATATCACGCTGTTGTTTGGGTAATGGATTTATAGCTCTACAGTCAGAGATGAGGGGCCACACCCTGGGATCTCAGGGGAGGGACAGATCCAGGGAGGAGTCAAGGCCAGAGTCAGAATCTGTGCAGGATCTGATGATGAGGGACAAAAGGAAGGAAGAGAGAAGCGCTGGCTCATCCAGGGAGAAGCAAACCTGACCTTGACCCCACTTCCTGAGAGGGAGGGGCTTCAAACTCGCTGGCTCTGCACCCCTGACACCAAATCAGACCACCCATTAAAATGAGCGCGGGCCGCCAGACTTCCAGAAAAAAAAAAACATCCTCGGTTAAAGTACACAAAATGAGAATAAGCAAAGTGTATTTACACTCACAAACATGCGTTATGATCAAATTTCTCACAAATCCTGACACCGGGAAAAACCGGATCTGGGGTCAGACGCAACACCCTCCTCCCTCAGAAAGCAAAGAGTGATGATGTGGTCGTGAAAGGAGACCGGAGTGAGAGGTCAGAAGAGGAAGCTATCCCTCATCTGGTCATTCAGCCAGTGGTCACACGCACTCACTCACACACGCACACATTTTGAATGCTTCCTGGAAAGCCTCTGTGAACAGCTGACTGGCCTCGCTGAGGGCAGAACTTGAGGTTTGGAGTCAGTCTCCCGGGACGGCCATTTTCCAAACTCAACAGACAAACACTCCTCTTGTGTCTGTAATGTTTACAACACGTTATCTGGGTTAGAACAACAGGGACAGTGTGATGGATTGTGTCTGCATGTTCACTCAGTGTTCAATGAATCATCCTCGTGTCGCCACAACCACCCGGACGAGCCAACATTGTATGACTCGTCACGTTTTTGACTAAAATACCAGTGATGGAATGTAACTAACTACATTTAAGTACAATATTGACATACTTGTACTTCACCTGAATATTTCCTTTTTCTGTTATACTTTCACTCCACTGCAGTTTAGAGGCAGATATTATACTTCTTACTCCTGAAGTGAAGTGAAACTAGAAAAAAATAAAATAAAATACATTTGTGTATCTGGAGATAATATTTAGTATAAAATGTTTAAATAAAATGTAGGGACAAATCATATCGACTGTGAGTCAAAATTTTAGTCGAATCAGTGCCAAAATCCAAACTTCAAGATGTGTGCATCGTGTTTCTTAAAATAAAAAAGATATTTGTTATGAAACAATTCAAATCAGTTTCAAGCAGTTGCATTTTGCACACATTTAAAATTCAGGTGTTTTCATGGATTTCCAGAAGCCTTACAAACTTTGAAATGCTCTTAACATTGTTTCACATCACCACAATCTCACTGAGCTGTCTTAAAGCCCACAATTTGGTCATACTTTTCCTTGAACCCCTAAAATCTGTCAGTGACTGAACTGGAACATCGAGTATTTAACAGAGTTAGATCGCCTCCTGTTGGCAATAGTTGTGTATTACACAGTGTCCACACACAAAGCAGCACAGGGAGAAGAGAGGTACCAAAATAGGTTTTATTTTACATAAGAACATTGTCAAAACTTGAAAACATTTTTTTTTGCATATAAACCTTTTAAAACAAGGAGACAATGTTTGAGTTTCACAGATTGTACAAAATATTAACAAGGAAAAAAAATCATTTTCATGAGTGATTCATACCCCTCTTTTGCATCTTTATTTGAACCCACCACCAAAGCAAATGCCTTTAACTTCCATTCAGAGGTCAAGTAAACATTACGACATCTTCCAAACACTAGTAGTGTCCACTGCTAGTTCTGCCGTTCTCAGCTAGAGTCTGTGAAGAGGCCGCACTGGACACTATGTACAACCAGACTTCTACAGAGTCATAGTTAAGTTCAAAAGGAGCTTGTTAGTTTATGAGAATCACTGAATCTTTAAGTCAGGGATAACCCATTATCATTTAAGGCTTGAATTCTGAATCGTGGAAGTATTTCATGTTTCTCAAACACAGAACTGCTGAGCAAAATCCAAAAGCTTAAACACAATAAAAACTAGCACCAACTTGCATCTTATTTAAGCCCATTAACATTCATCTTAAAATAGAACAAAGCATGTGTTTGTGTAGCACTGAAACTCATGTCGTCACACAGAACTGATCAGAGGTTAAACAAATTCTCATTAAGCATAAATCACTGTTGTAATTAGGACTATCTTGGTTAGCAAAGAAGGAAAAACTTTATAGTCCAACAATCGTTGAATACAGAAAAATGTTAACATTGCCAGAGGAAAGGGGATTTTGTAGATATTTTTTCTACTTTGACAGACCAACGTCCTCGAAATATTCACAGGCACCGACTGTAAATAGGCGGTGCAATAAAATGGTGATGTTGAAATGAAAATGTTACCTTGAATATTTGCAGGAGACACAAATCTTTATTCAAGTTAAAAATTGTGTTTTATTAGGCAAAGGACTTTTATTTGAATTATATTAATGCTTGTCCTCAAACAGTTGTTTTCTTGTTTGTTCAAACTTATAGATGACTAGATTCAATCATGCAGAATGTATGACTTTTCTTCTTTTTTTTGTCAATTTGGACCTTCGAACAGTGTAAGCTCTGACCAACACTGAGCAGCTGTTTTATTAAAATAAAAGCAATTTTCCTGAGAATTTACATCTAAATCACTTTTGAATAAGCTGATTTACAACAGAGTCGGCAGACAGTCACAGGCACTACTAATCATCTGAATCAAGCCACTACAAATTTCAACATGCATGGCTGATAATCAAAACCAGATGGAGATTTAAAAAAAAAAAAAGATGCAACAACACAAATCATGACTTTCTTCAGGTGGCACTGTTATTGAGCTGCTGTATTACTCAGCTACCATATTAATTCCTCTAAACCATTACTCATTTAACTTTTAGAAGACAAAATCAGATTTTCTTTAGGCAGAACCTTTTTTCCTCAGTTGGCCTCACAGTAAACACCACTGCAGTGCAGCATCTCAAGTCTTTCTGTGGTGGCTGCACTCTCAACCACATCTACTATCACCAAGCTAACAGAAAATAAACTACATTACTACCAATCTGACACCACTTTATATTAACTATAGAAACTCTGAAAACATGACAGCCCTCCGACTTCAAAAGACTTGAGTACCTGTAGAATAGTGCTGAACTTTATGCAGGCTCAGGTGAATTTAGCAAAAATCCGTCCACTTGTTTCTTTCTAGAACGCAATCATTAAAAAAAGATCTCACATCTCGTTTTTCACTTCTCTAAGAGTTCAGCCAACTGGATATGTAGGTGGATGGTGAATGACTGCTGAAAAATAATCACATGTAAGATGCTCCAACTACTGCATATAACATAACTATTTTATCTACAAGCAGCGTTTGACAAGAGATGAGACTCGCCCTCACACTGACTCGTGTTGAGAGAGAAGAGCCAACTAGTGATTTAGTGGAAGAGAAGATGGCACAGAGATGACCTGCTCACATCACACACTTACGCAAACCATGGCGCTTTTAATTAGTGTCACCTGTTGAGATTCCAGTTCAGCTAAACCAGAAAAATTAATTCTCAAAGAAATCATATACATTTTCATCACAAATCACTCCTCTTGCATACAAACAAACAGAAGTAATGCAGCTCCAACAGCAAAGTTAAACACTGCACTGGTTGCAAGCACATGTAAAGTAGGGCGACTACTTGCTGTCGCCTTCCCAGGCATAAGCATTTATTATGCTTTTGATTTTTAACTATGGCATCATTCTCGTTCATCGTCTTTTCTCAAAGAGTGGAAGATAAAAAAACGTTCCCTTTTATCTTGCATTTCCGACCTTTTACTTCAGCTTATCCTTAAATGTTCCCGCTCATCCTTTGCCACTTAGATTTAAGACTGAAGTGTGCTGTTCACGACACGAGCTGCAAAGCTATCCCACCCATTATCTTAATTCCGTGCTCTCAAGTCCTCTTCAGGTTCTCCTGTGCAGAGGCAGAGCTGTGGGCTCACTGCCCCTCTGGCTTCACTTTATTAAACAAGTCTGGCTGACCATTAGGGAGATTCGGTGAGCGCTCAGACTTTGGGTTGTTGTTGTTTCCCTCAACAAACATGTTGGGGATATCCTGGCCGAAGTAGATCTTACTGTTAGCTGCGATGGCCTGGTACTTCATCAGCTCCATGTACTCCGGGGTTAACTTCAACTGTACAGATTGAGGAGAAACATGACAATGTGTGAGGACTGGAATTGGGCTGGGTCGTTGTCATGCTTCAATACGATACTGGTGTGAAACTTAATGTGACCTGACAAAGTACAGCATGGCTGAGAGCAAACTGTTGGCTGTTTGTGGAGGATTTAGTTCCACAAATGTCAAACATCCAGTTCATTTGATAATCACATCTGGACAAAAGTTTACTTAATACAATCTGAAGCCATTTAAAGTTTTAGTCAGGTATTGACAGGGTGTCTAAAGGTATCAGACACTTAAATTTTATGCTTTTTAATACATTTTCAAGATGATTTTTAACCAAATTTAAGACAAATTATGTTTTTCCTATCCAAGTATTGCAGGTAAGTATAAAGGTGTGCAGTAAACATGCAAAAGGGAGTTTTATGTAGGAATACGGTTATGAGAGTGATTTATGTTTGACTACATTTTGCCAACAGGTGCGTGCATGTATAGGTCAAAAGACAGTATTGGGTTGAGAGGAAGGTTTAAAGATTTGGAACATCAGAAATGTGGACTTTTACAAAGAGGAGATGACTCATTGTGACAAAGAAATTAAAAGATAAATCAAATCCAACACGGACAGAAAACACTGACTATCATTACTATCTTATTGTGTTGCAGCTACCACAAAAATGACTTGCAATATCTGAACATTACCTTAAGGCTATTAGATTGGTTGTTGTATGTGTGTTTAAGTGTGATTAAATTTTTTACCCGGTTTGATTCAGCAAACTTAGAAGCAGAGTAATATTCTGCATCAGCCCGAGCCTTCTCTCGTGCCAGGAAGGCAGCATCTGGAACAAAGAGACAGTGTTGAATGAGACAGACACATGACAGATCAGCTCACCAGTCATCACGTGTACACACATCCACCTCACGGAAGTAAACAAAGCAATGTAGCTAACCCTCAATTTCAGAGATCTTTTTCTCCGTCTCTTTCTCCATCACCTTCTGCTGGAAATGGATCTCTGCTACCTGAGCCAACTTCTGAGCCTCTGTGGGACAGAAAAACATGTGAGCTTCAATAACTGTACAGGGGAAGGAAATTATCTGAAGGGTGACTGTAGGTGACTGAGAGGGAAACTGCTAAAATTATAACAAGGGGCATGCAAATGCAAACCCAGCTGACTGATTTACAGTAACACACTATCACGTTTACCAATAATGGCCTTCTTCCTTTCAGTCTCTGCTTCCTTTTCCACCACCTTCTGAGTCTGAGCTGTTATCAACAGACGAGTCTTCTCTGCTTCCCTGCACAAACACACACACACACACACACACACACAAAAAAGCTCTTCTAAATATTTTTCTTTGTGTCGTCTTAGTTGAACTGAGTGGGTGGATAACAGGAAAGAATTTGAAAAATGCACTAAAACCGTGCTAGCAAGTACAGATTTACAAACTCACATGAGTTCAAAATTCCTCCTGATAGACTCGGGGATCTTTGGCTTGGTAACACGGACTGCCTTTATCCCGATGATAAAACAGTGCAGACGGGGGGAGGAGAGAAAACAAACAGAAAGTGACCCTTTGCTCATAAATCAAATCTGCCAATAAATTTTACAGGAAGCGGTTGGCTTCCTTCTACGCAAGTAATAGTTTTCAAGTTAGAAATAGTTGACTGGAATCATTTCAGAATTTGGTGGAAGATTGACAAATGTTCAAACCACAGCCTCAATCGCTGGTCAACTGGACAGCCTTGCCGCAATACTGGCAGATGTGTTGTACAGGAAGTTGAATTAGGCTTTAGCTTCCTTCCCCTCAGTAACCATGTTTGCATTCTTTCATTTGCATTTGCAAACACTGTTTACCTTCTCTGGCGCAATCACAATGAGTAGATGTTTGTAGTGTAAAAGATATGAGTTAGTGAAAAAATAAAGACTTTAGAGTCTTTCTTCAACATCACCCCTGTATGCTTGACTACAAATCCAGCTTTAGTATTCAAAAGCATTTGTAAATACATCTCATTTTGTTTTATAACCAGTATATTGCAGCCTTGAGCAGCAAGATTCTTCCTATTCCCCTCTACTGCTCCAGTTATACATTTGTTTAAATACCTGTATTGTAAGTCCAGGTGCCATTACATTAAGATCTTTCTGCAACGCAGTCTTTAGGTTCTCATCTATAATGTCTGCAAGACAACAAAAAGGAGATGTCTAAGTACACAACACGCTTTCACATCACACTTCAAGAATTTAAAGAATGAACACAGAGCACAAGTTTCCTTCTATGTATTGCATTAAAATGAAACAATACTATCCATTTTATTACAAAACTCACCAAACAACTCGATGTAGACTTCCTGTAGTGTGTGTACACTGCAGAACTGGTTAAGTTCATGGTGAATCTTGTTGAAAATTAGAGTTTTGTCATAATCAGCAGTGTAATTCCTCACAATGTCCACCACTGCACATAAATGAACAAAAGCAACAGTTACTGAAATGCAAAGCAGCTGGACTCATTAATGAGTCATCTTCAAAATGTAACTTCAGCAATGCAGGAAATGACAACATTTTGTACCTGCAAAAGGGACCAGCATGTTAACAACTTCTATCCTGTCAAAATAAATCATCACACCACCGCTGTGAAGAAAACAAAACACCTGTTAAAAACATGATCATTTTCATGAATGGAACAGCTGTATCAATAAACTGTGTCGTACCTCGTTCCACAAGGCACATTCTTGATCTCATCAGTTTGGAGTGTCGTCTGAAACACAAAAAAATCCAAACAAAATCAGACAGTTATTAAGATTATTCTCATACCACACAGGCCCATTGACAAATGTTTACTTAGATTTTACGTGACATGATCATTTTTAAAAGTTGTATGTTCCTAGTTTACAAATAGAATGCAAACTAGATAAAGTAGTGCAATCTTTGCTTTAAGTTGACCTGTATCTACAATAAAAACAATACGCACAATACATACATCACACATGCCTCTAATATTAATTGTGAAAGTTCCTTCTAGATCTTGACATAGTAAGTTTAACAAAAATATGTTTAATATTTCAATTATTTCAAAGTCAGTGGACTTAACAGTCTTTACTTGGGTCGCGCGATG
>CM077796.1:16986733-17174233 GCA_039737535.1 Lagodon rhomboides
GAGAGGGACAAAATATGTATCTAGTATAACTTGCCCCAGAATAGCATTTTTAGTAACCTCATGATGCAAACTTAGAGCCAGAAGCTGCTGAAAAATACCATCCTCATCAACTACAGGGCGTCTTACAGGACCGCTCTAAAGATCACCTGCGGGGACTGAAGGCTTCCTATGTTCACCTTTCTCTGTGCACATAAATGTATAATACAAGGGATGTTTTGCTTTTCATCCCTGAGCTGGAGAGAGGGGAACACAGTGAGAAATAAAGGAAATCAATTTATAGCTTGTGTCTACGGTAAGTTTGTTATTTCTGCCCCAGTTTACGCAGACACTTTGTGGGTGCATGACAGCGCTGCTGTGTGTTGCACCTGCATGCATCTCATAAACTGTCTGCTACATTTAGCTGCTGCTTGAGACGGCATCTCAGCCAAGCTGCTAATGAGATAGGACTGATGAGAACACTGCTTCATCTTCCCATCGTCTCCCTTACTGTATAACAACCAGGAACCTAATTGGTTACTGTGTGGGTATATTGTTTAACCAATTCCCTGTAGATCAGACCATTGCCAGTATCTATAGACTTGTCAAACATGCATGCTGTATGATTTCTGGTGCTAGGCATTTCGGCGCTACATCACATTATTAATGGATGTGCAATGGACCAGCTGCGGTTTTTGGAAACTGCCTTTTTTCAAAAGCAAACAAAAAAAAAAAAGATGCAAGTCACGAGAAATGCCGGCTTTGATAAAGCTTCACAGGAGTGTGTTTATTGATACGGTGCCATGAGGGAGCCAAAGAGACAGCCAGAGTTAGAGAGAATGCGGGAAACACACCAGACAGCTGTCAGAGGAAGCGATGATTCCAACAATCGCAGAGAGGGAGGGGGGGCATCAAGAAGCAAGGAGAGGTGCACAAGACAGCGCAAAGGAAGTTTTTGGCGTTGATTTGTTTTGTCAAAAAAAAAAATGTGCACACTAAGAGGATTTGTAAGGTTTCCTCCGCTCTTACCTACACATACAGACACACTTTCTGTCTCAAAGCTGGGTTTTGCTTTCATTGAGACATCCTGATTTCTGCTGTGCTTTTGAGCAGCTCCGTCCGTAGCATCAGAGGAAATTCATTAGGACGCAACCTTGTGAAAGCCCACACTGAATCCCATCAGCTCAGCAAAGGCTGCCTTAAGCTGGGCGGATGTCAAGTTTTGCACACCCACAATAATTGCTGCGACCATTCCCATGCTGCATAGATATGATGTGTAGGAGTCGAGGGTACACTGAATGGATTACCTTGGAGGAGGAAAAATCAACTATCATCTGCTGCATACACCAAATCCAAACAAATCCTTGTAGGGATTTGTGATACATGAGAAGACACTGACTTCTGACACTTGGATGTGTTTGAAATGTGCAAGGGTCACCCCACCCCGCCTCAAAGAACCAGCGTTAGGGTGTAGCAATGAATTTGATCCCTTGGTGTATGGAGGGTTGTGTGCTTCATTATGAAAGCAAGGTTTTGCCATAAGCGTTACGTCACAACAGATAACTCTCAAACAGCATCACTCGTTGTCCCTCAGTGACCAGAGACGCAGCAGTGAATCATGACCAAATGGACACCACCACAGCGCTGCTGAAAACAGAGTCGCACAGTATCGAGGGGAGCAAGGGTTGTCGCAGCGACTGTTGTCAAGAGGTTACGGCTTTAAACACAGTCCCTTGGGATAATCTTAAGGATTTTAAATGATTCAAAATCAAAAGAGGGGTGAGTCATCTGGAAGAGCGGCATGTGGTGCTTCCCTCTTACTGTCCATGCCTTCATCAGAATCAGAGAGTGAGCAAGAAGAGTGGTGAGGATAGATGTGCCTTGTCCAGCATCCATTAAGAATATTGATTTAAGGTCTGGATGGAACAAGGCCTTCGGAGACTGTGGAACAAATTAGCCTCTACACCCCCAGTCAGCAGATATAACAAGCCCTGTGTGGGGGCTTAGCCTTAAATCATCCTCATAAGAAGCAAAATATTGGATCATTTCCAAAAAGCACAGGAGACAGTTTCCCCAATAAACCATTATGAATCCAAAGATTATGGTGCCCTGGAATTGCAGCCTCGAAGGAGTAAATACTTTTACTGA
Organism: Lagodon rhomboides; assembly: GCA_039737535.1. Taxonomy (NCBI): domain Eukaryota; kingdom Metazoa; phylum Chordata; class Actinopteri; order Spariformes; family Sparidae; genus Lagodon; species Lagodon rhomboides. The sequence goes on from CM077796.1 coordinate 16,988,858, forward strand.
AACTGCACCACACACTACTTTTAAAGAAGAACTTTTTGTAGGACATGCAAAGTGCACCTTGTGAAAGCAGGCCAGTGGAGGTGTTGTGTCATAAGGCAACTGGTTGAAGGCACCCGAGAGGAGAGGCGGCGTTCTTTTGCACTATTCTTTGCGGGAATCCTCGGAGGAGCCATGCGGGTGTCTTGTGATTGAGTCCTGCAACCAGTTCAGCCTGCACATCTCTATCATCAACTTTTATGTAGGCCATTGAAACTTTGCAGAGCAACTCGAGCCAACACAATCACAAACTCTTGTTCCTCTCTCGCTTTTTTCCTCAAAAAATAGTCTCCTCTTCCGCTGTCCCTCTATTTCCCTCCCTCTTCCCTGCCTCCCAGGGCTCATTTGTCATTGTGGCCTGATTATTTCAGCCTGTTCCTTGTACTCCTTCCAGCCGGCTAACCTTCCTCTCTTAGTCGCTGTGACTGCTGCAGCCCAGTCCTGTCCTGGCCTTTCCACATGGCCTCCTCCTGATTTTGGACAGTAACAGTTCTCCCCAGACCCCAGATTACTGCCAGGCATTCACTCACACTGAAGGGTTTGACCTGCAACTCCTCTGTGCTCATTGTAAAGCTCCACCCAATAAACTGTGCTCATTTTTAAGTATGATAAGCAGCAGAGAGCTGATAAAATGAGATTAGTGGTAAAAAATGATTTTGACCCATTACTGTGCCCCAGTATGTGAAGCTGTATACCATATATATAAAGTAGTTGAGGCTGCACTGATCAATATTTTAAAATTGACTATAGATTAAATGACTGAAGGTATCGCTCATAATGACAAACCCACAGAAAAAAAAATTCACTCAACCCTGCAGTTCCCCTCAGCTCTACGAAGCTGTAAAAGCATAAAAGATTCTTTCAGCTCATTGTTTTTGCTTTTACGGCCCACCACTTTACTTTTTGGCTCAGTCTCAATTGCTCTTATCAGCAGTGTTTCAGAAAAAAATGGTTCTGATAAACCCACTGTAAGCTACCTACCCAGCACCATGAAACAGACAAAAGTTAGCCAATAGCTGATGAACATCGAGCATTTAGAAGGTTGATAGCCAGATATTTTATATTTTCCTACTACTCCTCCGGAGTAGGTGGAAATGAATATTAAAGTGAAAGGAGCGCGAACATGCGACTACATTCAGGTGGATGGAAAAGCTTTATATATCCGACTGTATTAAGTCAACTCAACTCATTGCAGCCTTGAAACTAACAAGCAGTTAGAATGTTGTATGACACCGAGCACTCGCTAAGTTTAGAAAGCTCAAGATCTCCTCACACGCTCTACATTCAATACTGTAAGTCTTTGGGGATACTGAGCTAGATTTTAGATCTAACAAGCTACAGAAATAGCCATGTGATGATTTATTTTTGCATGACTGATGCAGACTCAAATGATTGATGGAAATGCAAATGTTTTTCAATTTGTTTTCACCATCTCTGCCATATGCTGAAAAAATCACCACGTTGAATCACAACCTGTTACATTTCATCTCTCTTCATCTACCCTCAACATATACTTTCCCCTTAAAGAAGACAAGCCCTTGAGTACCAGCAAATGGAATTATTCATTCCTACCCTAAAGGGCAAGATTAGGGGCCTCTGTGGAAATGTTTCTTCATATTAAAAGGAGCCAGTTGAGGTGGTTCTGCTGTCTGGTTAGGATTCTTTCTTGACACTGCTGTGGGCATGTTCACCTGAGAGAAGACCCAGAGGTAGACCCTGAGCATGCTGGAAAAAATGTAAATCTAATCTGGCCTACAAACTCCTTGAACATGCTGGAAATAGCTCGGGGGGAGGGACATCTGGACCACATTGCTTGAGGCCAGAGTGTGCCCGGAGCAAACAACTGTCGTTGGACTATGTCAAAAGGTGAAAGGGTTGATACCTTTTCTAATTGATTGGGTGAAAAGCTTGCTATCATAGAGAGTTATAAGATGTGATGACCTCTACAAATGGTGAAAAGGAAACATACTTTCTCCAATCAAAGCCATTCATGTTTGTGTCCTTGGTTGTACACATGAAAAGTGTTTGAGGCAGTTGTGTAAAGACAGAAAATAGGGAGCATGAGCGAGATCTTCAAACCCTGTAAACGTTATCACCTCCACACGTCTGAAAGTGCTATCTTTTTCTTTTATCAACGCAGACTCAAGTAACTGCTATATATGCAAATGTCTATTGAACACATTTTTTCTTAGTATCTCTGCCTAATGCATTTCACATTTCATCTCTCTTTCTCTGTATCTATCCTCAATAAGGATAGTCCTTGGATATCAGTGGCAGAAATAATTTATACCTTGCCTGATGAGAAGATGAGGCACATCTGGAAGAGCCCAGGGTGGACTTACATTAAAGGAGCAAGTTGATGTAGTTCTGGTATCTGAGAAACAGACACCTCAGCAGAAAGGTATTCAGGGTGTGTCCACTATGGAGAAGAAGACCCAGAGGAAAACCCTAATGATGTTGGATGGAATGTGTATTTTATCAGGCCTACGAAATCCTTGGAATCCCCCAGAACATGCTGGAAGTGGCTAGAGAGAGGGACACTTGGACTACTTGGCTTGAAGCCAGAGTAGATAAATAACTAGTTTGTAGTTTCACAAAAGTTCAAAGAGTTAATACCTCTTCTGAATGGTAGAATGAAAAGCTTGCTATCATAGCATGATAAAATGCAATGCCCTCTACAAATGGTGCAAAGGGCACATACTCTCTCCGATCGAAGGCATTCATGGTGTTGACATGAAAATTGATGGAAACAGTTGTGTGAAGATGGGAAAAGACCTTTTATACATTTTCAACTCCACATATCTAGTCAAGTGCTACCTTTTTCCATGATTGACATGGACACCAGTGTTTGCAGGACTTCTGTACTTTTGTTCTTATTGTATCTGCCAAATGCTGACAAAATCACTGAGCTGTGTCTGTCGGATTTTCACTTTTGGAAAGTTACAAAGATTGTCGGATGACGATCTGTAAAGCACTTGGGCTGAAGCATTCTGACCCATCTAACCTGCTGCCATCATGACCAAGACCTGAATAAATCCAGGAATCAGATGAAGGGTCGATGGATATCTCTCAAAACAACTCTCTCTGAACTTTCCAATTCTGTACTCGTCACTTCCCTTTGCTTTATTGTTTAACCAGTATTCCTCGCCACTCTCAGACAGCAGAGGAGTCCTTTACTTGTTCAAGATTGTCAGAAATGGACATTACATTGTCTTCATTTGGAGCGAAGTGTTCCCAAAAAACGGGGAATGAAATGTTAGTGCTTCTTCCCCATCCCATTCTTGGCGAGAGTCTTAAAGGTGACAAGGCCTGTCAGCACTAGCGCTTTCATATGCTCCATTTGTCGGCCTATATCTGACATCTCCTTGTCACCTCAGTGAAAGCGGGGAAGGAAGTGACAACCAGACCGAGCCACTGCAGTCTCTCTCTCAGGAGCCCAGATATTTTAGCGGTGGACTGGGAAGACTGATTTGTGGAACAGTGAGATAGCGAGTGCCGCCTCAGAGGAAGCTCATCTGTCAACTGGATACTGGGAATCAGACTGTGACAATGAGGTGATAAAAAGGTGACAGTGAGGAATCCCTGCCAACGGCAAACAACATCCCGGGGCAGGCCATCTGCTGAGGCTGCTCTGTGTTTTAATAGTGAGGCTGATCTTAGAAGGGTCAGGGCAGGTTGGTTTATTGTGTCTGATGTAGGTGGCTCGACTGTCATTTCGTATTGAGTGCATTCTACAGTGCGGGGCTGTCGTGCTGCAGTGGTGGCACAGTGTCTACAGAGGGAACGTGGGAGTCTTGTTCAGGAAACTTTTTGATGGTAATACAAACTGAGTCTTTGTGCAAACTTGCCATTGTTTAAAATGAAGTTTGTTCTATTTCTGACAATTAAACTGATATAGGCAACTTTGCATCTTTCCGTCCTCCGAGCGTTTCCCTGTGGTATTATTGTTGCCGCAGTTGTATCAAAGACAGCGTTAGCTACATTGCTACTGCTAAGAGCCTGACTTCCGTCCAAACTGAATACAGTACCGACACTTTCTTTGATTGAACACCTGTCCATTCAATCTTGCTTTACCTTGGTTTCAATCACTCTCCCTCGTCGCCTTCTTTGCCTCTTCCATCGGCGAGGAGAGTTGTCACAGTTATTCCAGTTGTTCCACGGTTACCTGGGGGTAGCCACGGCCATGTTTTGGTTGTGCAATAGCAAACTCGCTTTGTTTTTGCTGTAATTCAACCTTGATTTTTCTGGAAAAAAATCTAGTCCATTGGCAGATGGAATAGCATAGTGAAAGCGAGGTTTATGGGGAACCAATCTCTAGGCAGATTGTGTCATTTGTCTACAGTCATTAGACTGTGTAATTATTATTTACTTCAGAATGATAAATTGAAGCAAAAAAGTTGTTTGATTGCCAGTCTAAGTAAGTCTTGTAATCTGATCAATCTGTAGATTTTTTTTTTTTTTTTTTGGCCTTTTATGGCTTTATTGATAGGTAAGCTGAAGATATGACAGGAAATGGGAGGAGAGAGAGGGGGAGTGACATGCAGCAAAGGGTCCCAGGTCGGGAGTCGAACCCGGGTCCGCTGCAGCGAGGACTTAGCCTCTGTACATGGGACGCCTGCTCTACCAAGTGAGCTAAACGGCGTCCCTGATTTCTTATCATCTCGATTAATCATTTAGTTGTTTGGTCCATAGGATTGTCAGTCTGTGTTTCCCAAGATGATCTCTTCAAATGTCTTGTTTTGTCCACCGCCCAATAGAGGAGTAAAGACAACAAAAAATATTCTCATTTAAGAAGCTGGAGTTTTTATCATTTTTGTCTTCAATAATTAGTCAAAGCGAGTCATCCATTATCAGAAAAGTTGGCAATTATTTAACAGGTCCTTGCTCCATAAATCTTTCCAGCTCCAGTTATTTTTGCGTTCAGTGAGTCAGTAGGATGTGCTTTCTGACAGTTATCTATCTATCACAAGTTTAGGCCATGTCAATTAATCAGCGCTGTGTTTTAGGAGAAGAAAAAGACCCAACAGTATTGCAAATGGGCTCTTTTTTCTTCTTTGGCAGAACCACCGATCTGTGGATGAGATGGAATGATTTTTCGCTCTGCAGCCAACACAGGCCCCATTTCTCACATATAGAGAGGCAGGAAATTGCACCTGAATAGGACCAATCAGAATGGTCCCCCGAGTGTTCAGGTTGAAGATACGGAGGGACCCTGCAGCTATAAAAAGAAGTAATACTGCCACAGTATCAGAACTTTAATGGGCAAAATAAAGAATTGGCTCAGTTGCAACCACATTAAACCAAGTTTGAATGAAGAAATCACTAAGGCTCAGTTTGTTTTCCCTCCCTCAATACAAATTTACATTGGGGGCCTATTTAGATATTATTCTGCAGGTTGTTTTTTTTAGATGAGAAATTAGATTCTGTTGCACAAAAACAGCTTGCTCACCCGTGTGGCTTAATGTTTTGTTCTTTGTCTGGGGCAGAAATTGTGGAGTGGAGTGAAATCCCCACCCAGATCACTGAGAGGCTGTGTTTTAATTTGATGTGCATGATTAGTAAGCCTGATTGGCAAAAATGTTTAGTGGACCACGAGCAGCCTTCAATTAAGTCACATCAAGCAAAGATGGGCTGTCTTCAAGCTCTAATTTGACAATGACTTTGTCTCCTTTTGAATGCCTTCAAATAAGTGGTATGTTATTAGGACAATGATGGGTGTTAATCTATTACTGTCCAAAGACCATTTTCACAGCCTGCCTCAAGCATGCATTGACTTACAGAAAGATACAAAAGGAATACAGGTTGCTTATTTAAAGGTATTTGAAAAGGTACAAGACAGGAACAGATGCCTCAATGGAGCGTGTTTTCTTGTGGTTGCACACAGATATGGCATCCCACCATGTTAGTTCAAGTGTGGGTTTCCATAAACATTCATGTCTGTGGATGTTTACCATATTGGCTTTGCACATGTATTGTGTGATGCATGCTAGAGAATACAAGCCCCTATATCTTGTGTGTTTGTTGTTTGTGCGCTCAGTCTTTGTTTGTATTGCATGTGTTTTCTTTCCACGCTGGACAGTGAGTGAGCACTGTGTCCTCTCCCTGTTGACAGGTACTCGTTCCAGGACGAGGAAGACATGTTCATGGTGGTGGACCTCCTGCTGGGGGGAGATCTGCGCTACCACCTGCAGCAGAGTGTCCAGTTCAGCGAGGACGCTGTCAAACTCTACCTCTGTGAGATGACCCTGGCACTTGACTACCTGCAGAGCCAGCACATCATCCATAGGTACACATGGATCTTTGTTATTTCTTCCCTTCAAGGTCTCCAACAGCTTTAACAGACTCTCTTGTTGACACCAAAAAGAACCTTGAGGAGAAAAAATATTTTTTTCAAACTGTTTTAATCTTCAGCATGACCTGAAGGTCAATATGTAGAGAAAAAAATCATCCGGTGTTTCCCTGAAGTTATAGTGACAGAGGATCAGTTGAAACACAGCGTTACCTTGACTAAAATTAAATATTTCTCTCAGTTTTGAACATTGTTGAAAACATTTGGGATAATGTAAGTATATATGACAAAGGCCTAGTCATTTTTTGACATTTTAATGCAGACATATCTTAATTAGCTAGTTGCTAATTTTCTCTGTCTGCTCTACGGTGCTGTGCAGGAACCATTTATTGGGTTTCAGATTTCAGATGTTCCAGATGTCTTATTTTCTGGGTTTTGATTCAATCATGAACACTTACTTTCAACACTTTCCAAATACATCCAAGGCAGCAATTTCAGCCCATTACATCATTGTACTTTATTTCATCCAGCAAAGCCTAGAATGTCTCCTGCATTGAAAGAACTGAAGAATTGAAAGAAAATCAACTCAAGGTTGTGTCGATGACTTTTAATATTCAAGAAGCTTCGTTCATTGTGTTCTCCAGCTTGCAGCAATATTTTTGGCAATGTACGAATGTCATTTTATTTGCTCCTCAGACTGAAACTCAAACACCAACATGAATTTAAGTAAAAGTCAAATGTTTTGGGTTTTTCTTTTACAGCATGACTTGTTCAAGTGCGTTATCTCCTCTCTGTTCCAGAGGGAATACGGCGGTAATCTTTTTCTTCGCGTAAGCACTCTTAGTTTATCAGGACCACAAAGTCACAGTGCCTTTCTAACCAGCTTTATATGCAGTTCTTTAGGCTGTAAACATGACTCAAGCATATCAGTATAGATATATATAAATATATATATAAATATATATATAAATATATATATATATATATATATATATATATATATATATATATATATATATATATATATATATATATATATATATATATATATATATATATCATATATATATATATATATATATATATTCATATACATATATCTATTTACGCCCACCTTCATCACGTGCTGTTGACTGATCTCGCTTGCTCTCATTTTGACCTTACTGGCTGCGAGCACATCCTGTCACAAGACACTAAATTACCCTTCCAGAGGAGTGCATGTTGCCCCACAGCTCCCTAAAAAGGGTAGTATAAAGGGTTAGTCATGTTTTATTTTGGGAAGTATGGCCTCTATCTTTTTTATTTTTCTACATTTTTCTTCTTTTAATCCTGCTGTTGTATCCATACACTCAAGATCAGCGCATAAGGCAAAATGTGTTTGTTATCCTCTATTTAGAGATCCGTATTCCGTTGTGAGAGTGATTAAGATGTAACATAAGAGTAGAGATAACAAAATATTATGATAAAACATATCACATAAGCAAATGGAGCCTTATGCAGGCACAGTGTCTTAAGCCTTTTTTCAAAGCTTCAGTTTTCTCATTGTGTCTTGGTGTAGGCTGAAGGCATTAGTTTATCTTGGCATTTGGGCATCCCTGTTTCTATTTACTGTGCGTTACTTTACATATATAAAGATAGCCCTTATGTGTGTTCCCATAATTGTTACTATCCATCATCTTCAACTAGGGTGTGCTCGCTGTCCGCAGCTTTTTGTCCAAATGTGCTGAGCACAGCAGTATGTCTGTGTGCAGCCCAGTAAGTGGAAGAGCTGGATCCCTGCAGACTGCAGATTTAGTACCACAGATGGCTGAAAAACTGTTTGAACCTTGTTCAAACCTCATTGGGGCTACATTTCTTCCTTCAAACAACATGATGCTGTCTATGTGTGTATGAATGTGTGTTTGTGTATATCTAGTTATGCAATTGTGCACGTCTGTGTTAAGTGAAGCATACCTGTGTCTTGTTATTTATTTCCACATTTAGGACGGTGACAGTAACACAACCAACTTATGAAGCCCCTTACCTGCAAATGTGCAGGCCAAATCCAAGTGTTTTACAGAATAAAAACAAATATTAAACTAGTATGATACTTACTTACTTGTGTTTTTGTTAGTTTAGAATTAGGGTTGGGCGAGAAGACCTTACACTTGGGTATAAAATGAGAAGAAAGCCTAAAAACAACAAGTTGTGTTCATTAACTGAGGGCTTGTGCTGAACTATTTCTTGGCTCGGAGCAGTAACAACCTGGAATCTCTAACAAAAACGCGAAAAGGTTTATGTTTCTAATAAAACACATGATTCATGCAGTTCATAAATCAGGCGTCATGTACATGGTGTGTAGAAATAGATTTGTTTGAATTTTGAATTTCATTCTACAAAGGCGTATTTGCAGTAAGCTCTTTGTCTGCACCTGCATGTATTACTAAACAAATGCCATATCATATCATAATTTTCATAAATGTGTGTTATACAACATCATGAGCATGTGTGATGATGCGTGATATCAGCGAGTCAGTCGCTCTCAAAACGTTTCACTACACGACAGGAAGCCAGTGTCTTTTTTTTTTTTTTTTTTGCTTGTCTACTTGGCACAGACGTCAATGATGTACATTTCAGGACTGCCATTAGAAGTAGGTGACAGACGCTGCTTATCGGTGCTGTTTTTTCATCCTCTCCTCGACATCATCTGTTCTGCCTTTGACACAATTGTGTCTGCAGTCAGAGCCGTAATCCAATCCCTGGGTATCCATGGCCGTCCCCAGCTCTACAATTTTGTTCCACCCTGTAAGTTTTTGACAGGAGAATACTATACAATTATTTTGTTGCACCAACTGAAGAAAGCAGGGTCTCCGGTCTCCTAGCAACAGTCAGCTGCCACCATGCCCAAGGAGGTAAATTTGGTCCTATGAGAAGAAGGGAAGTAAAAGTCCTTTTTTCTCTTCTCTTCTGTTTCCTCTCTGCAGAGACCCTCGGGTCGCTTCATTTGTCTTCATCATTCACTCGCCGCGTTAAAATGGCAAGCTGTTAGATCACCTCACACAGCTGATTCGTTCCTGTGCAAAATAAGAATTCACTTTACATGCCGCTTCGCGTTTGAATGCCGTTTCTGTGCTTGTTGCAGAATGAATTCGACATTAAGTGATTTTTTTTTTTTACATCAAACAAAAAGGCACGGTGCTGCAACTGCCAGTCGTGTTGTGATTCCTCCCGTGAACATGTATGTGTTTCCCTGCAGGATCCGTAACCCCCCCTCCACCACCACCGCCTCCACCACTCCCCTCCAAGAGTTTTGGCAGATGATATTAGCATCAGCTTCGCGTTGCATAGCCGCAATGAACAAATGCATCCTATGGGAAGTGTAGACGCTCTCTGTGGACCGAGTGTATTCTCCACACCAGCGTGACGTGCGGCATAATTAAATAAGCTGTGTGCGCTCCGTTAATTGCCTGTGGAGGACTTGGAGGAAATGTCGAGAAGTGTGTGTGCACGGGTGCGAGTGTGTTACTGAGTGTAAGTTGCATGGGTGCCCAGTGTAATAAGCATGTGCAGACAAACCTGTGCGAGCCTCCAGGGGGATCTCTGATGGTTGTATTCTCATGTGCTCTGGCAGCGTTTGAAATGCAGGGGATGAGAATTTTCTTCCTCTCCTGCTCTCACTGCACATGCACACACACACACACACACACACACACACACACACACACACACGCTTAATATGTTGCACTAACATGTAATTCACACATGCATCATCAGCCTGCATCACCACCTCCTACAGACTTTCACATCTACACATACTGTACACATCTAATCTAAGTCATTCCCACCTGACGACAAACTACACAACTCGAGGCACTGTTAAATTATGTGTTTGTGATTTAACTCGGAATTAATGGAGCAAATTAGGCATTTAGCAAATACCCTGAATCGGAAACTCTTTTACTAACAACAATGATTTGAGTAGTGTGTCTCCATGCACCTTTTCTCCATAAAAGTACCAGAACTGAGGCATAAAAACTTCATGGAAATTCAGAGAAAAAGAAGTCCATATATCAGTAGAAAGTTTGTACACTCTTGTAAGTTACGCGATCTTGTTGAACCCTCTTGTTCTGCAATCGTTTATGGCCAGGTTAAAAAGCCTGGCCAATGTTTGCAGTGTCTAGGATTATAATTAGGTTGCTTTTCTGTATAATTGTTATTTGAGTGACTAATCTTTTTTGATACGCGTGTCTGTCATTGTGTCCTCTAGAGATGTCAAGCCAGACAATATCCTGCTGGATGAACAAGGTAAGGGTGTTAACTGTTTGCTTTCACTGTGTGCAGCAGATATGGGTTTAATTATTACTTTACCCGACCTGGTTAGGAATACAAAATAAACGTTCTAATATCTTTCTCAGAACCGATTGCATTAGTATGATTTTATGCAGATGATACAATCTTGTTTGCACACAGATATTCTCCATTTCAAGACATTACAGTCAGCTTTCTTCTGTGTTTGTCAGATATCTGTGTGAACCTCAAACTTTTACTGAATAGAGATAGGGTTTTACCAGGAACCCATAAGTATACCTTTAATTGTGGAACGTTTTTTGATATAAGTGTGATATATTCTTTGAAAAAAGATTCTTATGTCAGTGAGATTGCCCGATAAAGACAGATTGCATTTGCATGTAGATATGTCCATAAAACGTCCTTTTAGTTTGAGCTAGCACAGCTGTGTTTGTAACTGTCAATGTGTCAAGAAAAAATGATAAACACATAATAGCCCAAGCCTTTTACGTAAGTAAACAGACAGCATTGAGACTGAGTCAGTCTTGACAACTGGGACACAAAAATGACCCTGCAAGCTATTAATGAGTCAACTGTAACAAGGTCAGAGGAGTCAGGAATGTGTGGCTCACACACAAAACCACAAGGACAAAAATCCGGTTCATTTAAAAGTCAGCTTCTGTTTTCTTTGTTCACTTTGAAATGTTTTCTTTGTATGTGCTTCGAGGCACTTATTAAAAAATACCAAAGTTTGGATTGTTTAATGGATTTTGTGGTCGCTTCTTCTCAGGTCACGCTCACCTGACAGACTTCAACATAGCAACGATCATAAAGGACGGGGAGAGAGCTACAGCCTTAGCTGGAACCAAGCCCTACATGGGTAACTTTGCTTTGCAGCCGCATCACAATCATCCTGTCAACCATGTCTGGTTTCATTATGTCTGATTGCTTTGTGCAAATAAATCTCCTTATTGCATAAAAAGAGGATTATAAGAAAAGGGTTGTTGTGTTCTTGGCAAAGGAGAATGGAGTTGTGTTGCATTTAAAATGAATAAACTAATAAGAAAGAATTGTCCCTAAATGTACCTCTAAAAGAGACAGCTTAATTAATTAGCTGTTTCTGACATTTTTATGGAGATAACAACTGGTTGTGGGTGTGAATTATAAGCATGTGACAAGCTAGTGTGTTCAAGTAAGATTGTTTGATTGCCCATTGTGTGAATTAAATTATCCTGTGTTTATTATAAAACTCAGGCAAAAAACAACCCCATCTTTTCTTGGGATTTCATTGACCTGCTGAGAGAAAATGAACAAATGCAGTTGACATTTTACAAAGGAAGACTTGCTCTTTTACCTCGTGTACAGTGGTTGTTTGAAAAGCTTTTCCAGCTCCAGAAATGATTCAGTTTGTGCTTTCAGCCCCAGAGATCTTCCAGTCTTTTGTAAGTGGAGGGACGGGTTACGCCTTTGAAGTAGACTGGTGGTCACTAGGGGTGACAGCGTTCGAAGTGCTGCGGGGATGGGTAAGGCCTGATGGGAAGTTGGGAGTTTTTATGTCATTATGTTGCAAAACTGAACGTCTTGTGAATTCCACATCTCTTTCTTTTCCTCATCTTTCCATTTTTCCTCTTCTTGTTTTCACACCAGAGGCCCTATGACATCCATGCCAGTAACTCAGTGGAGTCTCTGATTCAGCTCTTCAGTACAGTCAGTGTCCAGTACAACTCAGCCTGGCCCAAGGACCTGGTTTCCCTCCTGAGGAAGGTGAGCTGGACACAACTGGACATCATGTGCTAGCTGAAATAGTTGGATTTACCTCGGAAAAACTCTTTTTATCAATTAATCGTTTAAGTTGTCCTTTAAAGCAAAAATCCCAAACTTCCCAAAATTCCAGTTTAACGCTTTGAAAGTTCTGTTACTATGCTTCATCTTATTTAATAGTACATTTTATAACTTCTGGTTTTTGACTGTTAGTAAGACAAAAATGGCAATCTAAAGGCATCACTTTGGATTTTACGACATTTTGATCAGCTTTTTCCTCAATTTTGTGACAATTTATATACAAATCAGTCTGTAAAGAAGAAATGGATCATTCAGATACTCATGTTTTGTAGAATCATAAACATGGAATAATAGTACTTAATATGCAAATAAAGACATTTAAAATAATTCATAAAATAATCGATTAAAATCTAAAAATGTTATTGAAAAGTAAATGAAAACAGAGGCACATTAACAGAAATCCAGTTATTTGACACTGTATTAACCAATTAATGCCTACTTTTTTTAATGTTATTTTTATGCATTTGATGGCATATTAATTTATTCACTGAGACATTTATGTAGTTGTTTTTTTGTCAGTTTTAGTCCTCCGTATAGTAAAGCCTGAACACACTGTAATGAAAAAATGAAATAATGTAAGTACAAAGGTACATAGCTTTACATCTTATTTTTACTGAAGTAAATGGAACCCTTCTGCTTGGACAAATACTGTCTACTCCGACAAGCGAAGGAGAGCAGAGATATAGAGGTGATATTGGGGTACATCCTGAGGTAGAAAGCACTGAAGCCACAGGAACAGAAGATACAGGTTCTGAAGGGGGATTGGAGCCGGAGGGGGGGAGGATGAGCCGAGACCCTTAGGGCAAGGGAGAAGAAAAAACGACAGATGGGCATCTGAGGGATGGAAGCACAGAAACACAGCAAGTGGGTGAGAGAAGAGACGGTGTGTGGGTGTGTGTGTCAACCAGTGTATTGTTACTGATAATATTCATCTTAACAGCAATTTAACCTCATATTGAGGATAATTTGCATCAAATGGAAATAAATCTGGTTGAACACTTTTCTTGAATCGGACCCATGTTCTATATTATAATGATCATAGGTCTAATTTATTTTGCTTTGTGTCAATATGTTTTCATCTGAACAATGAAACTGGACCGGAAACGAATGATCTCGTCCCCTCAGGCAGTATTATTGTTGTCGTCTTAAAACGTGATTTTAGAGACGGTATGAAAAACCAAAAATTGTTAGACGGGATATTTTTTGGCAGAGTGAAAGTGTGAGCATGAGTGCGTGCATGTGTTGTGCGTCTGAGTGAGCGCTCTGGACGGAGCGTTGGTCTCTTCCGCTCCGCTGATGATCGATTACCATGTCTGGACTCCACCGAGACAGACCTAACCGGCCCTGCAGGAGAAAACTGAATCAACCTGTGACCAAAGGAAGAAAATAAAGCACAAGAGGAGAGTTGACATGACACCAAAAGCCACATCCCATTATTGTTTCCAGTGTTTTCCCTGAGGAGAGAGATGAAACAGATGGTATTCCATTAAAAACGCAACTGTATGGTACCAGGCTTTTATTTTCCTCCCTGGATGAAGTGACTCCACTCATGTGTGGCAATCATCTGTCTTGATCAGTGCAACAATTTTGACTCAAACCTGATGAGCGACTGATTTGATTAACAGTGCCCCCTGTTGGTTACTACATCAGTGAAGGCTCGAATTAATCTGGGCTTTGTGCTGAAGTGTGGTGGCAACATACACAGATATTAAATAAACATTTGTGGAATTAATACTCGTGAATAAATAAGTGAGATAAAAAAGACATTAATCCATAATTTGTAAAATAAGCCTAATTAAATAAATTAAAACTAAAAAAAAAAACACCCACAAAAAACACTTTTTAATGACAGTGCCCCCTGTGTCTCAAGCAAGCGAGCTCAATAACTGCGTAAAGATGTTAAGCCAGTAGGCTTGTCACCTAGAATGCCAAAAATGGCAAAGTTTATGAACAACCAGCTAGCTTCTGCTGGAAACACAGTAGACAGAAGCAATAACTAAACCTCAGTAGCTTTATAACGTTAGCATAACAAGGCTGCACATGCTACTTAACTAGCCAGCTAACTAGTGATATAAGCAAGGTCGTGAGCTTGTTCTGTGTTAGTAGCAGCAACTAACTGGATTCATCTTGGCAGAGTTTCTATTCTGAAGATGTTCCTCGGCTCTGTGAAGGTCAAAAAGACAGAAAATCTTGTCGGCAGCTAACACCGCCAACACTGGCTAGGTAGTTAGCTAGCTAGGTGAGGAGCATGCATAGTTTTGTAAGGCTAAAGATTTTGCATTACCCTTAGCAAAAGAGACACTCATTGTGTGTACCCTGTTTCATTAGCCCACAACAGAAAGTGATATCTTTTTATTAGAAAAAAATGTTAAATAGCTGTATATGCTAACAGTGATCACTGTTATAGAGTGTTTGGTCAGTAACTCATGTCTCTCCTCCTTATGCTCATGCAGTAAAAGAGAAAAGCATTTACAGCAGCTTTAGCGTAATTAGTGCTGTGGCTAACAGAAGCTAATTGGCTAAATGTGGTGGCGATTGTTGAGCCTGCTGGCTTTCCTGTGGCGATATAGTGATATATTAATATATGATTTATATAATGTATTTATGTTATCTCAATGTCTTTTTATTTGTTTAATATTAAAAACTTAAAACAGTAAACACTTATGCTTCACAATAAAAACAAAAAAGGATAGTCTAGAAAAAATATCTCCAATTCCAAATAGAAAGAAATTTATGGTTTTAGGGAAGCCGGGAGCAATTACAAATTTAACAGTATATTATTGGCTCCTTGTTACATTCGCTACACCCGGCCCAGCCGTGCTCAGCGGCTGCACATGGTTTTTGTTAACTGCTCTTTCAAACTGCACAAGGGAAAGGAAAGAAACCATCAGATTGATTTCTGTTTTCCACCCCCGATTTGTCGAGTTTATTTCGCCTCACAGAGTGAAGTGAAGCTGTGAGTGAGGAGAGAAGTTGTGAAGGTGATATTGTGACTCAGAAGGTGACATGAAGTAGGTGACATTGCGTTTGTGTGTGTGTGTGTGAATTCCTTCCTTCCAGCTACTGACGGTGAACCCCGAGCATCGTTTCTCTGGCCTGTCTGAAATGCAGACATCTCCCTACCTCGCTGACGTCAACTGGGACGCCGTGTACGAGAAGAGGATGGAGGCCGGATTTGTTCCTAATGTTAGTATGGAGCAGTCACACACACACACACACACACATGCGTAGGCACACACATAATAAACACTTAAAAGAACACACGGGCCCTCCTTCATGTTTGCCGATGGTAATGAGCATGTGTAGCAACTAAATAATGCAAAAGAAACTGAATGCAGCTTCTCCTCCGTGTGTGTGTACATGGACTTACAATAAATTACCCTGTGCATGTGAGTGCATTAATGTGTGCTATTCAATACGTTCACGTCAGTGTGCACTATGCGTTTGTGCACTCTGTGGCCCCTGTGTGTACCGCAGCTGATTTATGATCCTGTGTGCGGGTGTTTGCGTTTCTAATTATCTCGCGTGCGTCTCCCTCCTACAGAAAGGTCGCCTCCACTGCGACCCAACCTTTGAGCTGGAAGAGATGATCTTGGAGTCGCGCCCCCTTCACAAGAAGAAGAAGAGGCTGGCCAAGAACCGATCTCGAGACAACAGCAAGGATTCTCAGTCGGTGAGTGACTGCTGCTTATACTGGAGTTGTCTGGATATAATAACAGGGCCGACGGCTGAGCTCTACACCTTTTTTGTTTTGGTTTGGTTTATTGACACTTAGATTAGATAGAGTTAAGCTTTCAAAATACATCATATTAGACTTTATTTTGAGCAGAAAGACAAAGACTAGTTTCATCGTTGAGCCTCATTTTAAATGTTTTTACAATCCAGCAACCTTTATCAACAGGTATAGATTGAAGAGAAGATTGTATTCACGCAGCCAATAAAAAAACAAGGTACAAACAAGGAACTTTTATTCTACAAAATAAAAAATGACGTTTAAAAAACAACACTACAAGAGTGATACACTGATACACACTATGTGTGTTTAAAGAGAGAGGGTCACATTCCTCAGATTAGATAATAATCTGCTCAATCTTCACATCTTAAAATACAAGAGATAAATCTGAAGAGCATTGAAAGCATTATGTTCTGTTGAGGAGGAGGATTTGGGAGCTGTGTGGATGAAGGTGGAATTCAAGATGTCACTGCATCTGTTAAGAGGCCTTCATTCCCTTTGATGGTAAAAGCGGCTATTTTTAGCTCATTCCACATGTGAAAAAGGTTGTTTTCCATTGTACAGTGCTAAGATTTGCTGTTTTGTTGTGAATTTTATTTTTGCGTACTTGTGCGGATCAGATTAGAGTTGTTTTCAGTATGAAGGTGCTAAAACCAAATGATTACAAAGAGGACACCAGCACACACACACACACACACACACACACACACACACATACGCGGCAGAGCAAATTATAACCTGCCGCACAGCACTAGCGGAGCTCTTCTCGTAGATGCTGCACACACGAAGAGGCAGGGCCAGTCTTGGATAACAATGCAGCTCAGGTTTACCTCGGTCTCCGCTCTGTCAGTTCCCATCAAAACTGTGTATTTTTAGATTGGAGGCGAGCCAAATCCCAGCATCTTTTATTTTCTGCTGTGAATTATCTCTGTTCTCAGCTGAGCAGACAGAATGGATAACATAGTGCCAGTGAACATAAAGAAAGACACAAGCCTGCTCGCTGCAGGCGTCCTGTAAGTGCACCGATTAGTCAAATCTTTTGAAAATGTATATATTCCCCAAAGGCAAAAAATCTCTTTTTCAGACTCTATGCTGAACTGCGTGATATAAGATTACTACAGCAGGATATTATATTAGTCGTTTTGGGAAATGTCTCGCTTTCCCGACTGGAGTTGATGACAACGGTGATGCCACTTTCATCCCTGTCCATTTAATATGTAGCTTGAGTCAACGGTCTGTTAGCTTAGCTGAGCTTATTTTAGCATAAAAATGTTGCTGTACAGAAACAATAGTTTAAAAACAACAAAAAAAAACCTTGTATGTTTAAGGTTTCCATGTCTCTTTTCATTATAAGGCAGGTCCAGGTGCTTTATAAATACTGTGAATGTACCTAAACACTCAATCCACGGACAAAGACACTTATTCAGAAGCTGTGCCTCTGGTTTTCCGTAAGGTTGTGATGTCACAACTATACAGTCACCGCCCTCAGCCACACTCCCACCAGACCATGATTGCAAAAACACCTGCAGAGCTTATGTGGAAACAGAGTTGACCAATGAGAGCAGACTGGTCTTTTCAGGAGGGGCGCCTCAGATAGAAAGGCACTAAAGCATCCAGACCGATGATGAATCGAGGTGCAGCAGTGGACGTTATGAGAAAAATAATGTGTTTTTTAAAAATTAAAGCATGTAAATATGAACCTAAAAAAGAGTCCCTGCAGGTTGCCTGGCAACGCCTCAGTGTACAAATTGAAACTTTTGGTAAAAACAGTAGGTAGGTCAGGCTACATATTTACCGTAGAGGCATGAAAGTGGATTCCATCTTCTCTTCTAACTCCACTAATCCTAAATTGTCAAGCTTTTCCTTTTAGAGACTTAAGCACAAAACATCTGCTGTTTCTGCCTTCTGACATTTTAATGAAACGATTAATTTATGTTGTGAAAATAATATGTTTCAGCCCTAGCAGTATTTATTCCTTTTTTAAAGTTGACTTAATCCTGGGAAGATAATATTACGCGAATGTGTACTGCTTCTTAAAGTTCTGAGACATACAGACATAAAGGACAATCCTTCACATCGAAGAATAAGTCGCCCATAAAAATAAAAATTCAGTCCAAATCTACTCACCAATGGAAAGTCAGGTGAAGTTTCGTAGTCAAAACATTTGTGGAGCTTCACAGCAAAGTAGCATTGCAGCATTCTCCTAAACAACTGAAGTATTCTGGGACTTGTTTTAAAATGTAAAGAAACAACTAAAAAAAACATTGAATGGCTCCATACAGCTCGTCATAAACAAAGTCTCAGGAAGCCCAGAGATCCCAAATTCGATTTGAAGAGACGTTATTTACACCCTTTTAGAAATTTAAATCTTCACTGTAGCTGTTAAGGTAAAGCATCATTGCCACCCTATTTGAAGTGGGTGCACAAGCTTGACTACATGTCAAGGGTGTAAATAACATCTTTTCAAATCAATTTGGGATCTTGGGGTTTCCAACGACTTATATAATGCTGGATAAGGTGTGTGGAGCCATTTTTACTGTATTTTGTTTGTTTTTATGTTTGATTTTTTATGTTTTTAACAAGTACTTCCGCTACTGGAGACACTCTATCTCTTCCTCCTTCTTCTGTTTGATGGAGACATTATTTAGTGCAGACAGGAGATATCCTCTCTGTGTTTATGAGAAACGGTCTGTTCCCATCAGACAGTCATCATGAAATCAGTGTTATTAACGTCACTCCTCGGTGTGTGTGCGTCACGTGTTATCAGCGCTGATCAGCACGTGCGAGGAGTGTGTACCGCGAACAATAACGGGGTTATGAGACTCGGTGTTCCTCTTTGCGTGTGTGTGTGCGCCTGCTTGTGTGCGCTCATACTGCGTTATTACCAAGATTATTAAATTATGAAGCCTTCGCTGCTGTTGTCATGGCCTCAAGTGCTTTCGGAAATATGAGCTTCTATTTCTGTCTCGGGCCAAACATCCAATTTGAGGAGGGCTCACAAACAATTCATGACTTGTCTAAAAAGAGCAACGAGGGATAAAAAGGAAATGAGGAAAAAGACATTTTACCCTCGGAGGTCACGCAGCTGACTGATCCAAGCTGATGTAACATTTTAACTGTGGTCCTTATTGATGGTAACGAGGTTGACGTGGAAGACGATGATGATGAATGATGGTGATGTTTTTCTGTTGACTGCCTGCAGGAGAATGACTACCTACACGAGTGCCTTGAAGTGGTGCAGCAAGAATTCATGATCTTCAACCGTGAGAAGTAAGTGAACACAAGAGCAGCAGGCCGTTTATAATCTGGGCTAAAAGCAGAGTTTTCTGTGTCGTCATTCGACGGTTTTGCACCAGCGCAGAGAAAAGGTTATCGTCCTGCTGGATGCAGAAAGCAACAGGAAAAATATCACAACAAGAGTCTGATCTGATGTTCATTTTAAACAAAGGAAATATGGCTTCATTTGAGACCATCAGACATTCTCACGTGTCTTTATGGGTCCACACAGATGTATGACAATACAATACTTTAATATTAATTAATTTGCTTTGTTTTTTTTGTTTTTTTTGCTTCCCTTTTCCTTAAAAACTACTTTTCTTCACCACATTTAATGCTGAGATCTCATATTGTGGTGCTGGTGAAACAGGACTGGAAGTGTTCAGCTAATCGTTCACGTTTTAAACAGTTTTGCAGAAGCAGAAAGCGGGTGTTGATATCGAACATTGTAGTTAATCGTGTCACCATTTGTGTTGTTCTCTCATCCAAAAATGAGATTAGCTCAGGTTCGGCTTGTTGATTACAGTGTGTGCGATCCTCTGACTGCACGTGTTCCTCATCCCGGCAGACTTCATTGCTGCATTCTCAGATCTCAGCAAATTAGCTGGGGAAGTACACAGTTATCATAACTGCTAGAAATGATGGGACACGCTCCAAAGATTCACAGTTAATACTTTTACTGTCATGAAGAGTTTGAAGAAAAACATCTCCCCCACTATCACCTGCATTTAAAACATGACGGGGACTAAAGAATGGATGAACACTGAACAAACCCTGAAGCATCACTGCTGCGCAGAAATCGCTGAGGGAAACACCATCAGGAGGAGGAACATCCAAAACTTGTATCAGCTGCAGCTACTCATTTACTGTAGGTCCACTATAACACAGCCATGGAGCGTGCAGTGTATCTTGATAAAGTTACTGATGAAGGCATATGAAGGCATATTAATCCAAACCTGCAGCCTCTTTAATGAAATGACCTGGATAAGTAGACCACAGTTGATCAAAGACTGTGGCTACATATTATGCATATATCTTATATTTCTGTAATATATACACAGAATAGCATTAATAAGGTCTATTAGGTTCATATATTTTTTGAAAATGTGTCCTCTCTGAGATGTAGAGGGAGGAATATTGGTTCCGTGCTGCTCTAAATGATTGCCTCATTCATTATTGACCGGGTCCTGCCACTGCAGCGTTACTGAA
The DNA here is from genome assembly GCA_039737535.1 of Lagodon rhomboides. Lineage (NCBI taxonomy): Eukaryota > Metazoa > Chordata > Actinopteri > Spariformes > Sparidae > Lagodon > Lagodon rhomboides. Next base: position 17,009,509 of record CM077796.1, read on the forward strand.
ATCCTTCTGTTTGGCAAATGTCTTATTATATCCCATTGCTCTAATTAATGGCAAACTTCTTCTATTTATAATGGAGGACATAATGTGTGGAATTATGCACAGCAGAGGCCAGTACTATGTAATAGACTCAAGGCCTCTCATTCCCTTTGACTACTTTCAGCGCGTGTGTTTCATCTTACTACTTCTTCGAGGACCAACGTGTTCACAGGGATCAAAAAAATTAGAAAATTACAGCCTGTTTTTCCTGAAAGGGGTTAAAGGTTCAAATTAGAATTAGATGAAGCGGTTTACATATGGTGCAGGTATGCATATACATGGTGATGTTTGTGTTTCTCCACCTGTCTCAGGTTGAAAAGGCGTCAGGAGGAGGGTCAGTCAGAGGCCGGGGGCGACGATGATGGTGGAGATGGCGACGGAGAGGCTGAAGCCGGGGGCACCGACGATGACGCACCCGAGCCGGAACCAGAACCCGAGCCGGAGCCCGAGTCCTCCTCCAAACTGAGCATGTGCGGTTCGGTGTGCTCCTCCCCCGGCAGCTGCTAGCGCCACCTCGCCTCACAGTGACGGTCGCAGGTCTCTCTGGCTGCTGCTGCCATGCCAATAGATACGTTCTCACCTCCCTCCTCTGTTGTAGCCCGGAGCGGAGGAAACGCACAGCAGGTTCGACTTGACGCACAGCAGGACCCAACACGGCTCCCACCATTCCCCCCCTCCTTATTTCTTTTTGTTCTGTAGCATCCTTCCGGTAAGGCATGAATGAAGCAGATTTCCAGAGAGTCCCCGCCTACTGTACCCCCTAGAGTAAGCTCTAACTTCTATGCAATGTTACAGTATAGCATGACAAATAAGGTATCACTTACTAGGAGGTGTTGTTCACAAGCAGAAAGCTCCGCGAGCATGACGACATCCCGAGCAATAGCAGTCGGGCAGTTTTTGGAGGGGTTCGGTGGTTTCGGTGGAGACGCCCTCTCCGCCTTCCTGCTCAAAATCTGATGGGGACGACTGAATTATTCAGCACGCGCAGGCACTCACTTTATATTATTGCCTGTGTCTTCAGCTCACTCTTCCCCTCGGCCCTATTTCATGTTACGTTTGCCCTAATTCGGAGCAGGCAAAACTCATTTCCCCCGGAGCCCCTTCCTCCTGTTGCAACACCTTCCCGAGACACATTTACAGTAAGTGTTAATTTGCAGTCGGCCAAGAACATGTGGCTGGTTTCATGTTGTGAACCTGTTTAAAGTGGTGCCTGTTGATGATAATCAGTATTCGTTAATCACATTGTAGCCATGGATGCATTATAGTTTAAAATGCTAGTTGAAGCAAATTGTTCCTTTTGCAAGCTCTTTTTTTTTTTTAGGACGATAAGGTACTGTCATTTATGGGGAATCAGTACAGCAATCAGAATGAAAGGTTTTACTTGTCACTGTGTCTGTAATGGTTACCAAGATTTAGCATTTTAGCCCTGCACCATGCTCAAAGAGCATACAGACACTCTGCTCTGGGGATTAAATACCAATCACCAACAATCCCATCCTTTAAGAATCTATTAGAAAGCTCTGTTTGCTTCACTAGACATCATCATCTCTTTAAGTGCTTGGTTAGTATAAAGATCATCTCCCTGTAGAGCTTGTTTCTGGGCTGTACTTAAATGTGTAGCTGTGCCCTGCTGGTACTTCAACTCGTAGAGATGAGCTAGTCTATTACTGTCATAGTGATAGTGTTACATTTAAGGTGGTGCCATTAATCTCAGCCTGAACACCTGAGAACATGTAGCAGAGGTCCACCTTAAAACCCTAAGGCCTAATAAAAATGAAACCCATGTAAATAGCATACAGTGTAGGTAATTAAACTCACCACAGTTTTATGTGGGACTGCGAAGTCGACGTATAAACTAAAGGAAGAGCCAAGTGAAGCTTCACACTGCTTCGTTCTGCTCTTCTTTCCAAGTGTGCAGGCACAACTTGTAGGCAAAATATGCCAAAGCTTTTCTACCATTTGCATAACCATTTCTAAGGAACTTTGAGTGTGTGAATGTATGTCTCTTTTTCCCAGTATAACATAAAGTCAGTGTTCCTTCTGCAAGTGAAAATACTATCATTTATACAATCATATTGTGATAATGTATAAAGTATCTATTTCAGGTAAGGGGGGAAACTTAAAGTAATAGTCAGGCAGTTTGGGAAATACACTGACTAGCTCTCTTTACAGGAATTAAAGGAGAAGATTTATAGCACCCTCGCGTCTGTGAGTTGAGTACGGAGCCGGAGCTGCGAGGCAATTAGCTGAACACAAAGCTTCTGTCCAAAGTGAGAAGTCAACTTTCCGATTCCACCTAAAGCTTACTAAATAACATGTTTTAGCTTCAGTTAAAGGTGTAATGTGCAAGATGTGGCCAGAATTTTTGTTCAAAACCTTCAAACAATGAAGTAACGTTATCAACAGAACGCGAAGGAACAACAGTGTTGATGCCAGCAGCCCTGGCTCGTCCTGTCTCGTAATACCACTTTAAAAAAAAGTACTGGCCCCCAACAGAAGTGGCCAGATGTGACTCCCTATGCTTCGTAGTCGTCTTACTAACATGTTTACAGTGACTACATGGTTTGTCCGGAACTGAAGCTGGGTGTCACGAGTCATTACAGATATCCATGGAACACTAAAATATCCCGGTTTTCAACATTAACTACCAAATTGTCCACGCTTACACCACCATTGATTTAATAATTTAGATATTTTACCTTTTTTCGGTGCTTAATTGGACATTTGTCGCATTATTAGCATGTGACGGAACCTGTCAGCAGGCCGACGGTAAGCACGCTGAAGAGAAGGTCTGTCTTTTCTTAAGAGGACCGTCCTTCATATAATACCTGCATCGAAAATGCTGCGTTCATGACATCCATGGTGTTGAAAGGTTTGCTCGGTAGGTGTGCTAAGTGCTTAATAAGTGTTCCCCATCCCGATGATGTGCATGCATGAACACTTTAGGGTCACGGTACGGGGTCAGTGGTCACCCTAAACATGCTGTGTGTTCTCAGCCAGCTTGCTAACGTTAGCCACTGATAAAGCTACATGTCGTAAACCAATAACAGCTAACTCTATAACCTAGACTGACTGCTTGTTCAGCTATAATGTCTCATTTTGTACCTTTACACACATTAAATACAAAATATCTGTTGATGTGGAGGATATTTTGAGTCGGAAGACATCTTTAATGGAGCGTAAGTAAGAGTAATGTAACTAATTAGTACTTTTTGAGTGAGTAATGTATGTAGTGAGTAATTCATTATATTTCAGATAACTTGCCCAACACTGATATTAACCCTTACTACTGCAAATGGTAGCTCTGTGGTCCATGTGATCCTCGTCTTGCAGCTTGTAGCAGAGTCCCTCCAGACTCCAGCTGTTTCTCTCTCGTCCCAGCCTTTATGCTAAGCTAGGCTAACCGCCTCTTGGCTGCGGCTTCATACTGAAGTTCAAGTCAGTGCGGTGTTAATCTTCTCATCTCACACTCAGAAATAAAGCTAACAGGTGTATTTCCCAAGATGTTTAACCGTGTCTTTAAACACTATACATTATGATTAGATTAAGACGCTTCTTTAAAGGGATATAAAGTGGCAATCCTCCAAGTCCGCCAAAATATTTGATGAAGTTACTAGTCTCAAGCCCTGTGCTTTTTTTGCATGTACCTTTACAGTATAAGCTTGTTTTTGCAAAAGCCTGGAGCTTGAGCCTTACTGGCTGATTCGTGCATGTACAAGCTTTTGGTAATAGCATACCTCAGTGCTCACCTGATTATAGACACAGTCCAAATCAGAGTATAACTGGCCTGCGTAAATGTTTCTGGACAGTGAGTTTCGTGAACTTTAAACTGTACAAAATCGTATAATTCCAGTGTTATATGGACGGCATGATATTTTTAGATGATATGCAGTACCTTTTGGCATCCCATAGATTGTCTTAATGCTTAATGGTCAAGTATACAGGCTCGTACCCCTGCTGGATGAGTGGAATGAGGTCAGCAGTCGTGTGTGATGCTCCTTCTGTGGGATTTAAATGTTGCGTTATCGTCTGTGCGGCAAAGGAAGAATATTTGGAACTGGGGCAGGTTTTCACTTCACCCCAGCACAGAATTTACTGCATTATTAAAACACTGAATGTCTCCATTTGTGGCAAAGAAGGCTCAGTTATTTCTAAGACTCATTAAAGCAGCCTACAGATCATCCGAGTCAACACAGGCCTGAGGTGGATGTGTCTTTCTGTTAATCATTTGTAAATGGGTAAAGACTGATTTCGACGGTTAATTTAAGTGAAGCTTTTCTCAAAGTTACAATACTAACCCACAGTTTGGGAGTTGTTCCCCGATATATCAGTGATCATTCCTAATTGGACTGTGCTTGCAAACCCTCCTGACATGTCCCCTTTACGTGTTAATGTTCTGGATGCCGTTAGGTGTTTTAAAAAAAAAAAGAAGAAAAAAAAAGGCATTGTGCTAGTGTTTGACCAGCAGCAGCATGTCTCCTATTCAGCCGTTTTTCCGATGGATTCTCTCGAGGTGTACCATACTGTAGATGTCTTAACTCTGTGGATACAGTTTGAAACTCAGTGCCCTGTCGAGAAAACAAATCAAGAAGAAGAAGAAGAAGAAGATGTGATTTACGCCACTTATTTCCTCCTTGTGATCCTATTTTGCATAATGTTTTCTGTGCTGCAGGATTTTTAACGGGGAGTCAGTGAAAAGCCTTGTTACTGTACCAACTGAAACTGCTCCGTGTGTTTAAAAAAAAAGAAAAAAAGAAATGCTGCTTTAACTTGCTTTGATAAAGAAATAAATCTCCTTCCAATAACTTTTGGTGTCTCCTGTGTTTTTGTCTTCTCCATTCAGATAAAAGCATTAAGGGTAGACAGTAGAGGGCGATGGAGAGCAGGGGTATGAACTGACAGAGCAGGGACGTCCAAAGTGAATTGAACTCTTTAAATAGCGTTGTGAACATGAAGCTGTGCCACTATTGAGTGTAGGAGGAAGAATGTATGACTGAGGCTGTCGCAGGGTTAGTAAGAGCAGATAATGCACACAAGCTTTGTCCTTATTCCTCCTCTTTTAAGATTAAAACAGCATTTTGATATACAGGTACAGTATATGCATACACGCAGTTTTTAAAAAATAATAGTTTTGAAGTCATTGAAACAGATCCATCAATGTCCAAGTTTGAAATCCCCCCTGAACCCCTCCTCCGTGAATGTCTGGTTAGTTTAAGACCGGCCCGTCTGCCCCGGGTCTTCCAGGATATCCACAGCCGTCCTTCCTCTGTTGTCCAACAGGGGGCGCCACTTTGGGGCCTCGATGGCGTCCAGAAGAGAAGTCAGCTCAGCCTCGAGATTCTCCACCGTGTCCTCCACTTTCTGCCGGAGACAGGAAACACAGTTGTGTGGTTAGCACATGAATAATGCATTAATAAGTTGTAGTATGAATAATAGAGTCATCACTCATGAATAATACAGTCACTTATTCATATGAATTATACAGTCGCCCAAAACAGCTAGTAAAGTAAGGTCAGAGTAAGTGTGGGGTTTGTCAGATGAGGTGAGTGTGGAGACTTGGACCAACTCATCAGCGTTTTGGAGAAAGTTGAGCGATCATGTGGCTTTTTTTTTTTTGCACGGTATGTGGCTGCGCGTGTGGCAGCGAGCCACAGCTTTGTCGACATCTTCTCCCTGAAAGGGAAATGCTGAGGACTGTTTTTGGCAGCCTGAGATGGAGAGAAAGCTGACGTCTAATAATGAAGTCGACAACACCGGGGGGGGGGGAAACATCCCCAAAAGATCCCTGCTGTTTTTCAAACCGCTCAGGACTCTAAATGTGAGATTGGTTATGGAAACAGCACCTTCTCCACTGCATCCAGGCGGCCGTGGAGGTCCGTGTGCTCTTGACAGGCACTTGAACGCACCGCTCGAGGCCGCAGGTCAGGTTCAGGCCCTGAGGGAAGAAAAAGATGCATATCTGAGTGAATTTGCAATGTATGATGGAAGCTTATAAAAAGCAAACAAGCTGCTTAAAACAATTTTAAAAAGCATAAAAGATATGTATCATGTGCTTTAACACTGATTTCAGAACTTTATCTTTACATTTAAACAGGTTTTGGGAACAAGAGTTACTGTACGACTGTAAGATACTGAAGGAAAGGAGCAAACATTTAAACCAAAAACACAAATTCCATGTACCAAAGGAGTAGTTCAACATTTTGGAGAAATTGTTAAGTGTTGGCTGAGACGATCGATACCGCGCTAATATATGTACATTAAATAGGCTGACTCGATACGTGGGAAGCGCATGCCTGGCTCTACCTGAAGGTAACACAATCTGTCTCACGGCCCTTTTAATATGTTGTATCTCATTGATTTACTCTGTACAAAACTAAGGTGTACACACAACACGTAGACACTCCGGGAAGAGAACTGGCCAGGAAATACGAGAAAAGAATGTGTTAGTGAACAGTGCTCACATGGTTAGTACGTATACAAGCACCATAAGCTAGCTTGTATGGACGAATGTATGGCTCTTTGTGGGCCAATAAACTGGACTGCACAAAAGATTAATTGATCAAGTTAAAGGTTCACTATGTAGTTTGAGGGAAAGAATTAGGAATTTTATGCCTGAACAATCTAAATAACAAAACTGTCCTTGTTTAAGAAAACTGGATCAAAGAAATGACGTTAAAGGACGACACAGTTGCTTTACTGCTTTACTTTGATTATATTTGGCGGACCCTGCCACCTTTCTAGCTTCAGTGACATCAGTTTTGTGGGCACTTGTTTTCCTCTGAGAACAGCTTTTTTATCCAGTTACGGACAAAATAAATTATTCTTTTGTGTTCAGACTTGCTAACATGAGGAAATGTCCTTTCCGGATCATTTTGCTTGTTCCCGATTCACAAGACATTTCCATTACACACGTTGGATTTTCTTCAATCAAGCCACATGTTGGCCACAATAGTAGGTGAGTCATCTCGCCTCACTGTTGGAGTATACAATGAGTATAAAAACTGCAACACTCAGCGCACTGAGGAAAGCCATTATGCTCTTGGTGTGAATTCACTTCAGTGTGTTTCCCCTCCTCACACTCATGTTTCCAATTATCTGTTTCTCTTTGAAGCCGACGTATTTGAGGGGAGGCCTGCATTCTCTCGCAGGACTCTGCTTCCATTTTCCTAACACCTTCTTAGTGGCTGTGGGCCAAGCTCCCGTTGATAGCATTTATACGTTATAAATGAGTGAACCGCTCATTCATTTACTGGAGGCTGGCAGCAGTGCTGTTGCTGTTATTTAGAAAAAAACGCCGGGAGTGTGTGTGGATCAGCCAGCGCCTGAGAGTGCGTGCTGTAATTGAACATTTATGATACTAAGGCTGGGTGGGTTGCCTCTGCAGAGTGAGTTTTGTCAATATCATTCCTCTCATACTTTGGCGGCTAGCCCGTGACCAAACAAGGAAATGCTTTTACCTTTTCTCCTGGACAAAATACAGTTAGGAGCTCAATCCTTAAAAAAAATGTCCTTAAGGTTCCATCTTGAACTTAATGAACTTGTAACTTGCAGTGAGCCAACTGTAAAAACACCAGAGACCCAAACTGTCTTTGGTTTTCTTAATGCGTTTTTGTCTAACAGCCAACCACATTGGACACTATCACTATCATGGTCAATTCAGGGTATTTTCCTATGTTCTCCCACAATTTAATAATGTTGTGCTACTCATTTTGTCTTCTCTCGTGAAGTGGTTCTCAATATGTTGTCCTTGAGGGGGTTCCAGCAGGGTTTTCCAGCATAAAGGGGAATCATTTATTTTCACTATAATTAAGTAACACAATGACTGAGAAAATGTACGACTATTTTGGTTGTGGGTTTCATACACTTTCTGGATAAAACTGGCCCTTCCTGGAGAAACTCGGGCAAAGTCGTATGAAGAGTCCGCACATGCAGGAGGCCAGGGATGGATGGTTGGGTCAAACAAGTACAGGACTTTCATTCAGGACACTGCTTTTTGTGTCCATTGTGAAACCAAAGGTCAACAGTGAGTAATTGTAAGTCACATACACTATGTAACTAAAGTTATGTATATGCAGACCAAGATGTTTGGCTAAACCTAACCAAACCACGTGCGTGCAATGAAGGTCCAGCACGCAGGGTCGAACATCTGATATCAACTTTGGAGGGGACCTCAGAGCCACTGCTCTAGAATGTCTCTAGGGTTCACTTTCCTTATTGGAAAGCAGAGCTTCACATGTGCACATTTATGGAAATATTAACTTAAGAACCAGACACTCAGTCTACTGTCAAATAAACACAGACTGTGGCTTTGTTTGGGTTTCCTTCTGCTTAGGTTTTCAGCACCAATTTCACTACCTCCAGTGTGAACTAGGTGAGATGAAGACAACCTATTTGTTTGTGGCATGAGTGCACAAATAAAGTCCTCATCTAAATGGGTAGATACAGCATTTGTTTTCTGCCGATCTCATGTCGCAACCGGTATCTGCCTGACAAGTCATTTAGTCCACCGCTGACCCTTAAAATCCTTTCTTCCTTAAGCAATACAGTCTGTGCCAGAAATGATTGCCATATCTTATTCTGCACATTGTCCTCCCATGCACGGCCGTGCCTTAGCATCAGGCTGCCTTGATTTTTCAGAGATATCCCATGGAAACATTTTACAAGCTCCATTACGCCGACCGGAGGGGCGCCAAGTTCAGTACATGCAGGAAACGGGCCAAGAACGAGCGACGGATGGATGGAAGGTACGATCAGTTCATTAGTGTTAGTCGCTGAGCGCTCAAAGCAGACATCTGCCCTGGTGTGTCTCCCAACGATGGAGTTTGAGCCCATCTCACCTGCTTTGGTTTGACGGATGCGACAGATCAACCATCAGCCGTCTGCTAAAGACATGAAGATTTTCCCACACAGGAGGTAGAAGCCATTGAAGTGGTGGTTTTACGTTGTTGCATTTCAAAACTACCTCAGTCTTCAGCTGTAACAGAATGTGCTGCTGGTTTCGCGATCAGCAGAAAAAGAAAATCGCTGCAAACCGCAGCTGTGCTTCCATGTAAGTGTCAGTGTGCGCGTGTGTGTGTTTGTGTGATCAATGCGTACACAGCACAGCCGGCTGTTTAGGAGGGGAAAAGTTTCAACAGAGAGCTTCGTGCTGAGGCTCATGATGAATGCTGCTAGGAAGAAATGTCTGTGTTGTAGGTAATAAAGTGGAGATGGTGGTTAATGTGGCTGATGCAAAGCTGGCTGGCTGAGATGTAACATCCTCACCGGTCTGTTTCCAAACAGCCAGGGAGGCATTTGTTCCTGTTTGTGTGGGCTTTTCCTTTTTGTCCCCCTCATATCGAGAGTTTGTTCCTCTGTCAGGAGTGTTCCAGGAGGTTGAGAAATCACATAGTAACTCCCCACACAACAGGAAAAGCAAACACAGATACGATGATCTAACCCACTGACTCCACCCAAGGACAGAGGTGAATGACCGTGTGTGTGTGTGTGTGTGTGCGTGTGCACTTCTTTTCCAGCTCTGTGGGTTTGTGCAGTGACACGGCTCTCTGCGGGAGAGAGGGAGTTCAGTCAAGTGCAAAAATTGAGGAGTCAGAGCAGGTCAGAGCATAAGTTCAAACCGAGCTCCGGCCTGACAGACAGACGGCCGTGGAAAAACATTAAGATGGTTTACAAGCACTATGAGTGAAGAAAGTGCAACGATGTTTGTACTACACACCAGCCTGCTTGTAATATATGAGGTAAACACACTGCATATGATGTGTAATCGCTGATCTGCCCTGACACTTGTCGTGTTAACTGATGTTTCAACTGTCTTAACTGCTTTTCAATCAACTAAGTTTTACTTTCAGCTGATAATTCAGATGTTTTCAGCTCTTACAGCTCGACAGTCACTTCCGATGCTTAAATCACACACACTTAACTATCTCCAGCACCTCGTGATCAACTGATATTCCAACTGCTTCCAGCGTCATCAAGTACCATCAACTGACACTTACTTTTAATGACTAAACGACAGACATTTCAACTTCTGCCAGTGCTTACGTGCCACATTCTGAAACTGTGACTCCCAAAATGACATATATATTATGTATCAGACCTTCGTTGTCACTTGGTTAACGTGACAGTTTGGTTAGCTTTAGGCACCAAAGACTACCTGGTTAGGTTTAGGAAAATATCATCAGGTTAAAGTAGGTCAGTTAGTTGTGTAATTTAAGTTATGTACTTGAGACTCATTACATACATGTCTAAAGGCTAAGCTATGTAGTCAAAATAAGTCAACTTTGGCTTTTGATATCAGAAACAAACAGCGGGCGACTCGACTTTGCTTGTCTTCATACTACTGCATCATCTGACTTCCTACTTTGATCCTGTCATAATTGCTTGGCCACTAGAGGTCCCCACCTAACAATAAACTAAAAATATGGGTCGTAATCAGAGGCAGATGTCCAGGGGGAGGGGGGCAGGGGTGTCTGGACCCCCCTTCCTGGGAAAAGTGTTGTCCCCATCAATAACTTACATAATTTAATTTAAATAAAAATAACAATAATAAGCATTTGTACTAATTATAGATGCAAAACAATCTGTTTTTAAGTTTATAATGATTAGATCCCCCCTTCATCTGCCTCACAGTGGTTTGGTCCACTGCCTACCAACCCAGCATCCCCACATTGCATTAGTGTCTGTGGAGCAGTCGCCATCCCCCCAACAGTGAGATCAAATATCCGTCCGTGGTCATAATAAGCTGCTTGCACAACCTTCCCGACCGTGTGTATGTGTAGAGCGGTCTGGACACAATTTGGCCTTTTTTGAACAATTTACCTGACAGCTCAGCTGGTTTCTCTGCAAGCACATCAACTGACCCTTAAACTGCTTGAATGCTCGTCTGTTACTAGACTTTTTGTGAGCAACAAGCTGACATTTTGAAAAGATTTTAAGCTCTTTACAGCGTTGCTAGTGAGGCTTTTAGTTTCCCTCAAAACATTTAGTCTTTCTTGTTTTTCTTGCCTCCACTTTTCTTCATTACATAATCAAAACGTTTGATCACATAACCAACTGACACCAGTCGAGTGACGTATGCTGTGCGTTTCTGCGACAGTGACCTTTGAACCATGAAAACTACTTACATAGATAAAACACGAGATAAAAATGCTTTGTGTTTTTAGTAACTGTGTGCTCTTGCTTGTCGCTCGAGCTGAATGCTCTTTTTGCTGTGCTCTTCCTGCAGTTGGCCATTCTTGCGGTATGAAGTCAGTGTAATTCACACTTGAGGCTGTCACTCACAGATTTGGCAGATTCGGAGGGACTGGCGCACAGTTTTATGAATTTCCATTGGATTTCAGTAACACTGGTAAACAAAGCTGGACACACTGGTGAGGAGCGGCAAGATGAACATGATGAATGAAGGAAAGAGTGAGTGTTTGAAACTTTGCTGTCAGAATATGAGATTAAGTGCAGCCAGAGCAGCAGTGAAATTAGTAACAGATGTGCTGGCAAACCCTGAACACACACACACACAGACACACACATGTATGTGTGTGTGTGTGTGTGTGTGTGTGTGTGTGTGTGTGTACACCCATGATGTCAGTTCGGATTCATGTGTGTTCACCCAGCCATCATCTACACAATCTAAAGCTTTAGGATCTATTGCACAATGCAGCACAGACATAAAGTATGAAATAGACATGATCTACAGCACAACCTGTATTTCTACCGCACTGATCCATAAATCATCTGTTCCAGTAAATTTAAGACACCAGCTGTGTGGCCTCTGGCCCATCCTGTCCTGACCCGTGACCCCTCTGATCACACACCCAGCCTCATCCCTTACCTGCCGTAGTGTAGCCAATCAGAAGCAAGATGAGTCCAACCGAGGAGGTGAAGGGGCGGTTCATGGTGAAACCTGGCGAGCAGCTGGTGACGCAGACGACAGAAACAAAGGGTGAGAGGAGGAGAGAGAGACAGAGCCTCCGAATCTCCTCTAATTCAGAACCAGACTAGGACACAAACCGATTTCTTCTCCTCCACAACTTTTCCTCCCTTCTTCTCTTCCTCTCTTCCTCTCTGCCCTGCGTTTGCTCCCTTCCTCTCTAATCCTTCCCTCGATGACTTGGTTGCGCCCAGTTTTTCCTAATGAAAACATTAGATGGCGAACAAAAAGCTCAGTATCTGGGAGGGGGCGGGAGGGTTGTAGTGGGGAGGGGACTCAGATCTCAGACTTGACTGGCTCTTAAAGATGAGAACTCTGGCTTCACTTTAATGCAGGTTTTTGCATTGCATTTGTGGTCACTGTGTGTTCATGCTCACACTGAAGTGAATGACAAGAGATAGTCAGTAAAGAAAACATGACACAAGGGGACTTAACCCTTTCCAGAAATAAGATTTGAATGTTATATTCATACCCTATTCCAGGTATGTGTTACACTGACTTACACACACCATCCTTGTATTAATGCTGTGATCTCTCAGAGAATCTTCAGAGTATTTTAGCTACAGTACACTCAAATAATATTGAAGTTGACAACCTCTTATTTGTTTTTGTTTCATCATTTAAGCTGTTTTTTCAATAAAATTGATAAAAAACCAAAAGGTCTCATGGCTGCCGACCTCTTTCTGGGAAAACCAGTCGGCGTTTCCGTTCAGTAGGAAGTCAGAGAAATCAAAATCAATTCAGCCGCGGAGAATGCCCTTTATAATCGCATTGATTGGTTCCTGTTATTCTCGCTGAATTGACTTGCCTCCTCTGTCTGTCTGACTCACACGCCTTCCCACACACACACACACACACACACACACACACACACACAAACACGCAGCCAAGACTGTTACGTAGCAAACGCGGTTATCTTCATTAAGCCAGACCGTCTCCGGCCTCGTGCTCCGCTCTCTCGTCTGGCCCTGTTAAGCAGATCTACAGGTTAAGCAGCAGAAAAACAAAACTGGAGGAAAAGTGAGCGAAGGGATCAAAGGAGAGGAGAGAGTCAGGAGACATTTGTGTCTGACAGTGAAGAGCAGAGAAACAGGACGGAAGGAAAGAAAAGGTTATGTGCAAAGAATTCTGGTGTACTTCTCACACATCAATGGCAGTCTCGGTCATTGGTTGATAATATTTTACAAAGGTCAGCGGAAACTCATAAAGCCTCTGAGGCAAAGTGATAAAATAAAGATTAAAAATCCCACGTGCAGGGACACAAGTAGGAGAAGATAATTGCAGACTGTCAGAATTAATTTGATGTTTCACACCAGAAAAAAACTTTTTCTGAAAATGACATTCAAAATCAAAATCATACAAAATGCCAATTCCTACATAATGTTGCTTTAAATAGAAAAGGGAGGATGTTTTTCCTTAGTAGATTGCTGTTTCACTCCTACATTTATTTTATGAATTAACAGTTTGTTCGTTAATTTAGGGACACTTATATCCCTGGTAATAAACATTGTTGTGAATGTAGCAAAAAATTCCCAGAACAGACATTACATAGTCGACCTAAAAAAGGTATATTATATTAAAACACAGGAGCCAATGAGGAGAACACAATACACATGCAAAGTAGTACTAGAATTGCCACCTTGTGGCTGTCTCCCTCCGCGTACCGGTTAGGTTGCTATTCCTAAGCTATGGGGTTGAATAACGACGGGAACATTTTTGCTTAACATTATTTGATGTGAACTTTGACCACCAAATTCTAATGAATCCATCAAGTGGATTTTTGTGCCAAATTTGACAAAATTCTCTAAAGGTGTTCCTGAGTTAAGGCATAAAGAAGACTCGGACCCCATGAGGTCACATTGACCTTGACCTTTGACCTTTGACCACCATCGTTCTGTCTTTGAGCTCAAGTGGACGTTTGTGCCGAATATGAAGACGCTCCCTTCAGGCGCTCTTGAGATATCGCGTTCGCAAAAAGAGAACAGATTGACGGAAGGAAAACATTACACCTCCCCCTCGGCCATCGCCAGCATGGAGGCAGACAAATTGTGACAATGGCGGGTAATAATGTTAAATAATAATTTTGATTTACATATAATAACATTCATTTGTCCTAAAATGTATTCCATGTCATAAATAAGTAGAACAAATCATCATCAATCAACATCTTATAAAAGTGTGTCCGACATGGCTGGAGGCTCCCATCAGAGACTGTTCTATGACAGCGTGAAATGAAGAGCAAATGTATGTCAGAGTTCATCTTGTGACCGTCTCTGAGGTGTGAATGTTACTTTAAGTCCTGCCGGCAGACACATGGTGCGGCACTGAGCGTCTACACGGACACAGAGCCAGAGGATCATGACGTCCAGTCGGTCGACGTCATGCTGATCTATTGTGCGACAGACTGCTGGAGGCGGGGTCACCTTCTCACCGTCTATTTCTGTCCAGTGCCGTCTATATGTCTGTTAACGCCTGGCAGTGGTTACGATGACCACATGTGTTCACAAGCACGGAAAGATGGAGACCCTCGACGCTGGCCTTCATCATTTTATCCGGTCAAACAGTTGTCCTCACCTGAACACAGAGCTCACTGAACCTTGTTGTTGCCAAGAGGCAAGCTCAGTGACCGGTACAGAACTTCTCTGGCCCCTGGCACACCCTGCCTTCCTGACACTTTTTAAGGAGCTGATTCATTATTGGGTGAAGTCTGTGACTCAGTCAGAGGAAACAAAGCTCCACCCGCTGCTTTTAAGACATTAGTCATTAGTCGACCTTTGACTGTGCCCTAATCCTATTGTACATTTGCTGTACTTACAGAAACTATCAGCACTGTTTACTGTAAATTCGACTACAAGTTCCTGAAGGTTTGTGTTACGCTCATCTTCATGATCGATACAGACCAGTCGAGCAGACAGTCTCTGCTGGAAGTCATTCACAGTGCGGCACTCGGTTGTTTCACATGAAAAGTGACAGAAATAGCTGCAAGAACAAAGAAAATGATGTGTGTGTTTCAGATTATCGCCTTTGAAATGTTACAGAAAAAGGTCAGGCAGGGGCATTTCGAAATGACTCTCCAAGAGGCACTTCAGCTGAAACATACAGAGGTCCTGACTGTGGTGTGAGCTGGTCAGAGCTATGCAAAGACTCTGGGAATTCAGGACATGTCAACTAGGATAGGAATGTGTTACCATCCAGTAAACCAAACAATGAACAAGAAATGAATGTCATTATGTATGGGCTATTTTAATTGAATATTTTGAGACAAATAGCATCAAAAGTCCCCATGAAACGGCTGATAGAGTGCTATTTGCTTTGGCGTAGTTGCGTGTCTCCCATAAAAAAACAGGTGGCAGCAAATAGCGCAGAATGTATGTTACGTGCCACCCTCTAACCACCGAGTCTCTGATGACTGGCCGGTTTGACGAAGGGAATACAGTAACGAGGTGGTTTTCTTGCCGGGTTTGGCTCCTGGCAACCTGGGGCTGAGTCAGCAAGGACCGCTTGCCAAACTAACGGCAGCTAACTACATTGAGCAGCAGTTAGCGCTAACTCTAGCAACAAAGCTACCGCTATCAATTCGTCTACCAGGAAACTTCATAAATCACCTTTGTACTTTAACTTATTGTTGTCATTCTCAGAGGCAATGTACAGCCACGGTCTGGTAGACAGTGCTGGTTAGCGTTTGTTAGCAGTAACTTTAATAACAAGTAAAGCTATCTGTCCAGAGTTGCTCCAGGCAGAGCAGCCTGAGGGCAGCAGAGGGAAAACTAGCAACTATTTTCTGCAGAAAACATGACCCAGTTTCAGCCGAATCAGTGAATAAACTTATAACGTTATGTTTTTGTACAGCAATCCGTGAGGTCCCGTCCCGTCAGCACAGTCCTCTGGCGACTTTCTTCTTTTTATACATTCATGCAGGATGAGTCATCAACATATTTAATGATTTTCAAGAAAAGTTACAAACTCTAAAATACCATTAAAAATACCTACAAAACAGCTTTTTTGCCACTGTTGGGCCTGATCCTGGTGTATTGGTGAGATATGGCGTAAGACATACAAAACAGAAACACACTCAAACAGCAATTGGTCTCGAGATCTGGGTGGAATGGTATCAGCAACTATACCACTATCAGAGACTGTACTAAAGATTTTAGACTTTCACAACAAACTCTCTTACTTTAATTCTGTTATTAACATTGACCTGGACACTCTGCTGAAGCAGTAAACTCCATCTGTCTTACCCTCAATTTACTATGCTCAGATTTACCTACAAATACTGCTTCAGCCATGACTGCTAAAGGGACCATCTCTTATTATACACATTCCTGTAGTGATCTGTGTCGAGACACAATCATTATCTGGAGGGAATCACTGTCACTTATCAGTTCAGATTTGAGGGACACGGATATCTGATCAGAGCCGGTCTGCCTGCTGAGTGCTGGCAGCAGCCAGTTTACCTCTTCTCCACTTTCCCTAAAGTCTCTGTTATCTGTCTGGCTGGCAGCCTGTCTCTCTCTACAGCTGTACTACGTGTACTTTTCGATCGCGTTGTTCAAATTTATCCAGGGAAGCCTCTGCAGCAACAACCTGTCTCAGTTTCTTACTGATGCACGCGCAGACATCTGAGCAGAAAATCGTCTACTCTCGTCCTCTCTGTATCTCATAGAGAGCAGTCTGAGGTGAAGTGCAGTGCACCTGGAATGTGCATAGGGAAAATGGAGAACTGAGAGTTACTTGTGGCTTTTTTCCCCCTCAATTTGCAGGTACAATGATCAGATCCTTCAATTCTCTAGACACAAACCTGCACCTCCACCCTTGTGGGCACCCACCACCCCACTTTCTTTCATTTCTGATCCTCCATCCATAGTCATCTCCTTTGTGTGATTGAGCCTCCAGATCACTGCTCCCCAGATAAACCCTAAGTCTGAATCTATCGCCTTAGACCGTCTGATTAGCACTACGTCACAGAAAGAGGAAGTAATCCCAGTCTGGGCCCAGGAATAGAGCCCTGGGAGGGGCCTGGCCACTGGAGAGACGCTGTAGAGCCACCATGCATGTGCCCCTGGGTAATCCCTTCTTAAATAGCCCCAGGGCAGGGAAAGAGGGAGGGAGCTGGTGCAGGGGACGTTATACTGTGGGAGCAGTCCCAGTCAGTGTCCTCTTATCCCTCGGACACACCACAGCAGCCGGAAGAGAAGAGGGATTCGGATACTTGTTGGACCTTAGGAGGACAGTGCTTCGGCCAGGATGAACTTTGCTGCCCAGCTTTTCTACTCGAGCTACCTGAGCGAGCGACTTGACCGTTTGTACTCTCCCAGGCCTGCAATTAAAGACACCGAGGAGAATGACCCCTTCTGGCAGAGGTGGGAATTTACAACATGTAGCTCCCTGGAACCTCCAGACCTCTCCCCTCACCAGCCCATAGCGACAGATACACCTTCTGTCCAGAGTTCGGAGATTCCTTCAGTTACTCCCATTCCTTCTCCTCATTCACCTTCTTTGCAGCCTACCCTGACAAACACACCCTCAAATCTCCAATCTCTTCCTGTGCCACTTCCTCCTCAGCCTAATCAGAAAAGGAATTCAACACAACCACCCACTTGTCTTCCTAATCCAAGTTTGGCTGCTGCGATCCCCAAATCGAGGTCCTCTGAACTCCCTTCCAAAGATCTTTCTCCTCAGATGGTTCTCTCCAAACCTTCTCCTGCTCCTTCCAGATACCCGGCAGAAAAGGCCTCCTTCTCCTCTTCAGTCTCCCAGTCTTACTCTTCCCATTCCTCAGCTCTTGCTCCTTGTAGAGAAGAGCAATACCCAACCTTTCAAGCCCTGGTAGACTTGCTCCTTCGCCTTGTCCTCTACCTCATTCTTCTCTTCGTCCCCAGGTAATTCTTACAGTGAAAGACAGAGAGAAAGAAAAGAGTGCTAAAGGATGAAAATTAAATAATGTCATTGTTCGTGGCAATATATAAATGAGATCACATCTAGGGTCGAAAAAGGGTTTACAAGTACAGTAGTTCCTCTGGTTTGTCAACACGGACAAGCATGACTGCTAGAATTTAATACATGGGAACCGTTTTAGACAGACATGTCTTCAATCATGGGAAAACAACTCAAGAACTCAACTTTAAAGTACTTTAAGTGAAAGTATCCAAACCTTCTCGTGCTACTTGTGGTACCTAAGTAGGCTAAAACCAACCAGATGAACACTGCAAGAAAGTTCCTAGAACTGAGCGTGAGTTCCAGATAGCTGCAGAATTGCAGTCACAGCGATGCAACATCAACAACTGGGTTGATAAAGAGCTAAGAGACATTTTCTTTTCCCATCTGAACATTGTTCCAGTAGGAAAAGGAAGTGATACAGCAGCCAGTTCGGGCATTTAGTCTCTTAAAAGGATATTAAGGAGCTGAGATGGAGCAATGATGAAAGCCTGGTGGGCTGAAATGTCTCCCTCACTTTTTGCTTTGTCCTCACTTTTCTTTTTTTGTACCATTTTGAATTAGAGGAACCTATTTCTACCATCTCAGCTCTTCATGTCCTCGTTTGAAGAGGCTTTTTGAGGCGCGATACTGGCCGCCGTCGTGCTCTTTCCCTCCTTTGATGTTTGTTTTTGAACTCTGCTTTTGAACCAAAGCCCTCTAATCACAGGTGCAGCCTTGGGCTTTTTTTCTATTCCCGGCCATGTTAAGAGCGCTCCATGTGCCTGAATAACATGGAGGAAATGTCTGACAAGTGGGGCAGAGGGCAGTAATGGACCCTGGGGACGAGGTGAAAGTTCATGGTATTGTTTATGGCAGATCATTGTGATAAAAATAGACTGGGATGTTCTGTGCAGAGTGCTGGCAGATTTCAGGCGGTTGCTTGGGAGAGCTGCTCCACCTGGTGGCATCTGGATATTTTAACACAATAAAAACCTCATAAAGCACTAAAATCACTGATCTCTTTATTTAAGTTGACTCTTCTTGAGTCACTAAACTCTTACTGGAATCGCATGATGCAGCAAAACCCACTCATGACAGGTTAAAAAAAACAACAAAAAAACCCCCACACACACAGAATATTTTGCTGATCTGAACATGACTGGCTCGGCTCCACTGCACCACTTTGTTCAAAGTTTACAATTTAGCTATTAACCGTTTGGGATCTGCTTCAGTGGCTAAGTGACAGGGTTAATCTCCAAAGGGTGTAATCCTATTATTGTGTTTATATTGTGTAAAGAGCCTCCTGATTAACTACGTGCTTAAAAAAAACATCCACAATGGATTGAATACAGTTTTGTGCAATGTCATTTGAGAAATGAAAGTGGATTCAGTTGATTCGGGAAGAATGGAGCTATTCAAATGAATTGTACTGTTTCATTACATTCAATGCCCATTTACTGAGCTGTTATAAATCAAACTGTCCTGCCTTTTAGGTCTAAATTGCCACCTTAATCGTTTGTGTGTCTCCCAAAAAGAGGAGCAGAATGACCCAATGAATCATAAATTGACTTATAGATGTAATCTGTCACAGTGAGGGGAAGTTGGGTTGACATGAAAGGTGAATCAATTCATCTCAGACTGAAGGATGGTGTGTGTGTGTGTGTGTGTGTGTGTGTGTGTGTGTGTGTGTGTGTGTGTGTGTGTTTGTGTGTGTGTATCTAACAGAGAGTTAATGCATAATTTAAATTTGGCGAATCAACGTCATGTGTGGTGTGCATGTCAACAGGTCCTGGTTTCCTGCAGCTTTTACACATTCTGATGACGCATGATGTTATCAAGAAAGTATCCTCTGCTGGAGGCCACACATAGATATCAATACTTCATATTCTGGCTCATATCTGATTGAGACTCTCATTTGTAGACCTGATTCTGCGGTTTCTCTTCCACTCTGCCCTGCCTTAGGTCTAGTTTTTGCTCAGATGCTTCTCTTCCTACAAATGCTGATCAACAGCACATTTTTACTCACTGGATTTCTCTGAGTGAGAATGAAATTAGTGGGGGTGTAGTTTCTCTCAATCAGCTGCTCTAGTTATCGCCTTCACCTAAAATTTGTTCCAAGAGAGCCTCAACTTGATGTTTTTAAGGTTGCTGATAAAGCATCCAACAAAATACTGACTGTGTACGTTCTTTGTTCTAATGGGATAAGAGAAGCTTTACTTATAGATTCTCAAACTTTAATTACCTCCGCCATGGATGGATGGAATCCCGGCACAGAATAGACCCCATTAACTTTTAATGCTGATCCAGATAAAGGGACAGATCCAGGATTTACTTTTTTAATATTGCGAGATAGGGCGTTTGTCAGCCTGGCGTATATAAGTGGCTTCTATCTGCGAGAGAGTTCATTTTGATGTGGATCAAAATAAAAATCTAGCAGATTTAAATGTGTTTTGTCTGATACTGGATCAGGCTCGGTTTAATTAAAGAGCACTGTTGAGCCTTGGTGGAGGTACGTGCTGTACTGAGCGCCATTCTAGTTTCTACTGAATCGAGCTATGGTTGTTATTTCCCACGAAGCAAATATACTTTATAGTGCTTCCTCTATATTTTTGACATTTCTAACTTAATTTCAGCAGCCACTAGTTTTCTTTCCTATATTCAGTTATAACAACTTCACGGTTAGTTGCAACTTCATGACCTGAGAGCCGGCAGCTGAACATCAACCAGATTTAATAAGCGATGCTCTTTTTCAGTGTCCATTGTGAATTGTTCACAACACATACAGTGAACATCCTTCATCTAGGATTCATTTCTGTAGTGCAAAATTAATCAAGAATCTCACTAACAGAATGAAACTGTGCATATTGTTCATCGGTTTCAAGCATCTGTGAGTCGATGTTAAGATTACAGTGAAATCAAAGATGTAATATTTAACATTTCAGTCCTTTGTTGTATATTTTCTTGAGTTGTATACCTAAATTATCTTAAACGTTTCCAGCAGTGTTCAAACCCAGAGAAATCTGTAATTTTATTCAGGGTAACGATGCACTGCACTTCGTCACAACATTTTACAAAAGAGCATGTCAGAAATTAAACGACTCCTGTCTGTTGTCTTCTCTCCCAGAGAGGAGTTGCGTCTGGGCCCCGGTCAGCCCGGCAGCTCTTACAAATGCTGCCCAGTCAGTAACGGCACTGCGGGCCGCAGACCAACCCTCATTGAACCAGAGCGGCTGAAGGACTTTGGCGAGGAGGAGCTGCTCAACGGGGATGTGAAGGTCTATGAAACCAAGGTGGTGGGGTGTCCTGAGATCACACTTATGGACCCCCCCAAAACCAGACGATTCAGCGAGTTCAGGGCTGTCCCCAAACCCCAGTACCTCCGCTTTGAGGACATCAGCGCCGCGGCCTTCAGGATCCAGACAGGGATACAGAAGACACCCTGCACGGTACACTAGCATAGCATGAGCTTCCAGTGTGTGAAGGGATGTGGTGACCTCTGACCTCTGTTAGGAGAGCAAACACCATTTCTATTAGCGGACCGACATATACGGGATCTGTCTGGATTCTCACAAGGATTTGATGTAGTGGGGATACATCTATTTATTAGAAACATTATATATTGTGGTCATGTTTAGTTTTTTGGAATGAAAATAAGGTATCATCATTAGTCGTCTGGTGAATGCACACCCAAAATTAGGTGCTGTTCATGAAAAAGAGGACGACCAACAATTCTATATCATCATAGAATTACTTTAACTTTGTCAATAGGGAATAATTAAGAATGATAAAGAATGATTAAGTTGATAATTCTATTTAAATACAAATCATGTTAAAACTATTAATATAAGCAGGAATTCTGAACAGATAAATCAGGACATACCATCATGATTTTTGTCTTTGTTGTGGCTCATTCTTCGGTCTTTAGTCGCTATTTGGCACACAAAATGAAATGCATGCATGCTGAAATGATTATCTTTTATATTTCCATTCAATATATTGTCAGATTTCATGTCTGTTTTTTCACAGCATGTGATGCCATTAGCACGCAGTGTTCCTGCTGTGACGAGTCAAGTTTCCTCAAATTACATCAGAAAACAAAAGCTGTGTGCACCGAGAAACACACATTCATTTTGGATTTCTACAGAAAATGATGATGGGTGTATAAACTCACTCAACCTAATAGTTTACAGAGGGATTTTTTTCATCTACTGTACAGTTCAGTTAATTTATAATTTTAAACATAGAGCTGCTTTTAAGATGCTGCTTCTTTTCTTCTTTTCTGTGTTCAGTACTCCAGACTGTCCAAACAGTACGGGATGGAGATCTACCTGAAGAAGGAACACCTGCACTACACAGGCTCCGTGAAGGAGAGAGGAGTGCTGTACATGCTCTCCTCCCTCACACAGGTAACACAATGCAAAGAGAGAGAGGGGGGATGATCCCTCCTGTACGTCAGGTCATAGCTTTTGTGAGCGTGCAGACACACACGTGTTAACTTGACCATAAGGGCCTACTGACCTGTAGAGTCAGAAATAGTCTGAGTGCAGCTTAGATGGACAGTGGCTTGGAAATAACCGTAGGTAGACTGACGGGAAAATAATCCTCTGTAGTAAGGCCATGCAAAGATCTTCTTTTTGACAGGAAGCATCAGGTATAAAGGGAACTGTGGTGTAATTTTTTGAAACACTGGCATATCTGTTTATTGAATCCAAGTGTAAATGTACCATGGTCTCACCCATTGGCTCGTGGTTTTGAAGCCTCGAATTTGGCATTACGGCCGTCACCATCTTAGTTTTTTGGAGCCAGAACTGACCCTGTTTGGACGAGAGGGTGAAAAGCATATGTCAGGGTCAATTCCAAGTTAGCGATGCCCTAAGCACACCCTGCCTTTTTTTGTACTTTACTCTAAATGGGACATTAATTTACAAAATGAACATCATGCAGCATTGAAGAAGACTTGGAACTAGAGACTGAGACAGTAAACTCGTCCAGAAACAGTTTACTGAGGTAATAAATCAAGTGAAAAGAAGAGTAATTTTCTCATAGGCTTACAAACAATCAGATCTATTTGAAACCGGTGGACTCGCCCCCTGCTGGCCACTTTGCAGAGCTGGAATCTGTGTCTATATTCTATACAGTCGACGGTTGAATGAACAGTTAGCTTAGCCTAGCATAAAGAATGAAAACAGAGGGATGTAGCTAGCTCTGTCTGAAGGAACCACAATTTACCTATCAGTGTCTAGTAAGCTACATTTTTTGCTTGTTTTGTAGATATTATGTCCAAAAATCTAAATGTAGAGTAACATTTTACCAAGAAACATTCCTGCACATGACATTTTTCATTGGCCTTCACTGAAAATCTTGATTCTGTGTTGACGTATTTATGATGCGTGGATATACGTATGTCAAGCCTGTGTTTTTCTCCCTCCAGGAGCAGCAGAGAAAGGGTGTGATCGTGGCCACCGACTGTAACTTCTCCATGGCCGTAGCTCACCACGCAGTCGAGCTGAAGATCCCGGTGTTTGTCATCATGCCGTCATGCTGCTCCTCGCCTCGCCTCAGGATCTACAGAGACTACGGCGCCATGGTCATCTCCTACGGAAGCACCGGCCACGACTCCCAGAACCACGCCCGCCATCTGGCCAAGGAGAACGGATACCTCTTCCTGGAAGAGTCAGTCCCACTAATACTGCCTTTAATATTCCACACAGAGCTCACGATACGTCTGTCTGTAGAGTTACTGCATTGCCACCAACACTGATAGAGTGATGGAAGTCAACTGTTATGGGATGGTCATATTATTACACAGAATTAGACAATGCATGCTTATTTATGTTAAAATACAGTTCCGTGCCGCTTTTCTGGTACGGCACGTCAAAATGTAGCTTGGCCTAACTTCAACACTCACTTGTCTCAGTCCCAGTTGTGGCTGAAGACTACAAAATTGACAAAAATAAATAAATAAAGAAAAAATTGCAGGTGTGACCTCCGTGACCTCATCTCTGCTTGAGGCTACATTAGCCACCACTGGCACAACACACTCAAAACTCAGACCGAACTGTGAGTATTCACCTCACACAGCAGCAATTTTCCTCTGATGTCACACTCAGGGTGAGAAGCTCAAAGGTCATAGGCCTCCTGCTGTGTTTCAGGTCACAGTTCATATAAACATAGGGATTTGAATCACGCTACCACCTCCCGATTAATCAGCAACTGAGAAGACAATGGAGAGTGAGGCCATATTTCAAGGTAAAACACCATATTACAACCGTTAGGTCACTGGTGTTAGCCGTCAGCCACTTGGGTCTTTTCAGTTTCTGATCAATCAGGACTTGGTGACATGATAATGTTCAGTCAGATTTCGTGCATTTGAACTTGAAGTCGGAGGGAAATGGCCTTTGTGTGAAAATGGTCTGCTACAAGAAAATAGTAAAAACGAAATTGCAGTGCAGAGATGAGAGTGGACGTAACAAAAGAAACCTTCTGAATGAGATCATTAGGCTACTCTGGAGCCTTTCACCTCATGTATTCCTTCCTCTTGTTTGTGTTTTCTGATGTCCAGAGATGAGAGCGCGACGTACCTGGCAGGACTGGGCACTGTGGGCATGGAGATCTACGAGCAGGTGCCCAAACTGGACGCAGTGGTGGTCCCTGCAGCTGGACAGTACGGTCTGCTGGCTGGTACAGCTGCGGCCATCAAACACCTCAACTCGCGAATTCTCGTCATAGTAAGTTAGATTGTAGCACTTCACAGGATTTTTCCCTATGAACTAAACTTCAGTAGCGACAGTGTGGACGATGAGATGATTTCTAGCCTCTGTCTCACCTCGTCTCTCAGTGCCGTTCGTGTTGTTTCCTAAAATAAAGTCATATTTCCCATGAACCCTTCCATCTTATTGCAAAGATTGCTACTTGCCTCCTACAGCTCCCTGGTGTTTATCAGAGTGCGTTTTTCCTTCTGCTTGGATTCCCTTAACAAGATAAATGTATTTGAAGTGTTTTCCCTTGTTCTAATATCTGCCCACAGCTGAAACCTTGACAGCTTTAGCTCTGTGTACCGGAGGAGCAGAACAGCCCTGTGCTTCTATTTTCAATCATAAACACATATCCCTGTGCGTGATGAAGCAATCAATCAGATCTACTGCCAAGGTTGACCCAGTAGTGATCGTTATGAAATGCAACCTAGAGGATGATTACTGCTACCAATCTCCGTAGACTTATTTAGATCACCGTTAGCTACTGTAAGAATATCAGGAGCTACTCTCCGGGGTCTCTACAATGTCTCCACGATACTTTAATGAAAAAAAAAACACATATGTGACACATAACATCGCACAACATAAGACTCAACAATATACGGCACACAATGAGACACAATCATTAACTCCGTCAAATTATAAACTAACTAAATGGACTTTCTTCACAGGGAATTGAACCAGAAGGTTTCCCCCTGCTACTACAATCTCTGAAAACTGACAGTCCAGTCAAAGACATCCACCGCAACCCCAATAAGAAACTCTATGGAGGTAAAGTTATTAACCAGTAGACACGTAAGACAGAAGTGTTGACTAAACGTCATCGTTACCTGCACCTTCTCCAGTTAGGAGCTCACGTAGCTCTGTAGTTTCTCTTCTGCAGCAGCTGAACATCTGTCGATCTTCCTGTCTGTCCTCAGATCTCATGGAGCGCTCGCTGGGTGTGAACACCTTCCAGCTGGCGAAGAAACTGGTAGATAGAGTCATCTCTGTCAGGTACTGCCTCTCCACACTTACCCAAGCTTCATTTGATTGGCTTTACTCAGAAATGAGATATCCATTATGTGAAGAAATATGGCCTGTGTGTTAAAATTTAGATTATGATTTTACATTTTGAAACATCGACTGCTGAATTCCTGGGTCATTTTGGGTATTTTGAATTATCTTCTTCAAATATAATGTTTAAAGGTAATGAACCATGTTTTCTAAGAGAGAAATTTACTTGACATGGCTGCTGTCACTTATTTGCTTTCCCTCTGCCTCACAGTGAGGAGGACTCTTTGGTGGCAATGCTGCGGTTTCAGGAGTTTGAACGCTCCACTGTGGACACAGAGGGGGCCATGGGACTGGCTGCCATCTTGGCTGGACAACTGCCTGAGCTGAGAGGCAAAAAGTGGGTCAGACACGTGAATATCACTGCTCCTGACTTTGCCCTGTGGGGAAATTCTCCTGTAGGTCAAAAGTCAGGAGCAGACAGGACAAACTATAGTTAAAGCACTCCATCGTGTTTCTAGAAGTCTCCTTGTGTGGCCTCATTTCTTAGTGTAAAAAACACAAGTATCAGTTTAAATGTAATCCAAGCTGTGAGGGCTGAGACATTGTTCTACATGCCTAAAAGCTAACATTTTGGCAATATAGTGATGCCAGCAGAGCTAATCTGTCTGGCTAAAGATAAAACAGCTCCCTTCATATGTGTGTGTGTGTGTGTGTGTGTGTGTCTGCTGTAGGGTTGCCGTCGTGGTGAGCAGCGCTAACATGGAGCTGGAGCTGGTGAGGCAGTGTGTGGAGCGAGCCCTGGTGCTGGACGACCGGGTCAGTAAGTTCGCGGTGCAGCTGGGAGAATGGCCAGGAGACATGGCTAAGCTGCTGGACGTCCTGTCCAGAGAAGACGTCAGGTAGGGTCAACAGCCGTCCACCTTTAGATCTTCTGCTCTGTTGTTTCATGCTGAGATCCAGTCTGTTTTGTGTTTGATGTCCCTTGATCCCACTCCTCTCTGTCTTTTTTCCTCCCAGGCTGTTGGACGTCTGCCATCGGAGACAAAGCGACAAGTCAAACCTCTTCAGTGCAAAGGTAGGCGGCTAATCTCTCCTCTTCACCGCATTCTTCTTCCTTCGCCTCTTCAATCCGCTCCTCTACTGTTCTGTCGTTGCCAAGGACCTTATTGCTTCGAGTTGGCAGGACAAAATTGTGTGACTAAGAAAGTCAAAAATACAAAACAAAAGACATGTAGAGATATTTATGCTGTATTTTGAGACTGTAAATCCCGGAAGAACCAAACTTACACTGCAAGAAAATATTGATTCCACAAAGGCACCCTTTGTAACGTTGAAACCATTTACTAATCCTTAATAGATCAGTTACGCAATAAAACTAGCCATGTGTTGCCTGGTTGTGACATTCCCTGATTAGTTGGACCAGAATCTGGAAAAAGGCTGCAGACAATATGGCAACAACTTACTTATAACTGCATATTTGATGGTACAAATGACTATACAAATGATTTATTAACAATTATAATCATGATAAATGAATAATAGAATATTGTTGTTACCAAAATCTAATATGTAGATTTGAATAACATTGAGATCGCCATCCGTATGAGATACCATCATCTGTAACTGGACCACTGTTGTGTTAGCAGACAGCGCAGTAATGGCACTAGATTGCAGAATACACAAAGCGGTTGCCAGACTTTTCTCTTCATATAATATGATATACATTTACCGTTAGTGTGGCTGCTGTCCAGCAACTTACATCGTCTCGCTTAAATCTTAATTTTCCTTGAAACAAATGAAAAGGAGGCTGCCACTGAGCAGTTTAACTCCACTGCAGGTAAACTCGATTCATGAATCTTATTGATTAAAGTGTTTTCTTGTTTTCCAGAATTGCCTTACTCTGTCTTGAGGCTTAATGAAACCGTTAGATTGCTTTGGAAACAAGTTGAACCGTCTCATTTCTCTCCTGGCTCTGCATTATTATTGCCTCTGCCTTCCGCGCTGATGAATTGGCAGCGGTGTCAAGAGGTGAAAGGCGTTGCATAATTAACTGGCAACCCTGCTCACTGCCCTAAGTCTAGAGTGTGTGTGTGTGTGTGTGTGTGTGTGTGGTGTCAGAGGGCTAACTGTATGTCTGTGTGTCGACAGGTGGAGTGTGTGGTGGAAACCAGAGATAAGACACAGAGCGCTCAGCTGCGCAAGACGCTGAGCGAGCGCTACCCCTCTATATGCTGGCTGGACCGGTGATCACGACGACACGAGCACAAACTGTCGCAGCAAAACGAAGAAGAGGAGGGGAGATGACACATTTCATGAAATGCAAAACACATCCTGTAACATACACTACTATGATATAGGACTCTTAAGAGACATGTTGAACAAACCTAAGTGTGTGCAGAGAAGCCTTGAGATTATAGAGCAAGTACTATTCATATTACTTTATTCCTTTTGCTGCTATTGTTCTTTAATCATCAGCACCATGTGATTACAGTAAAGTGGTTAGGCTTCATTCAGAAGATGAACGTAGTTCTTAAAGTAACATTACCTCCAGAGTATGAATGATACACTGTTAAGACTAGACGCAGGCTAACGACACATTATACACCACCCGCATAAAAGATATATTTTTCAATCCACACCGTTTTTAAACTGTTGTATATAAATCTGTGTTTATACTGTCTGAGATGTAGAGTCAATCCAACTACGTGTTCTCCAAATAAAAACGGATTCATTCGAGGACCTGTTCTGATTTGTTTGCAATGTTTTTGGGGAGTTTAAAAAAAACGCATCTGCACTTCTCAAATAGTTTCCTCTGCTTCATGCTGAGTTCAGTTCTGAAGAGTAAAAGTGAGGCAGGATGTGAAAGTATGCTACCTGTCCCTGATTAATGGCTGGAGACAGCTCTAGTGGACGCTGGGCTGTTTAAGACGGGCTAATGCTCTTAGGTTCATAAGCAGAGGACACCGTGACCCCGGCCTGTTGTTCAGCCCTCATTCAGACAACGTCACACCGTTTACCTGTGTGACGCCGACCAGCACCTTCTTCCGCAAGAGTTCAAACACCGTTCAGATGTGAGATCTGTATGTTGGAGTATGGTTTCCTAGAATAGTTCAAAGCGTTATCACCAATAGTTCAATATTAACCATGGATCAAATGATAATGCATAATGTGAAAGAGGTTTGCCAGCAGTGAAGATGCTGCAGAGGATCAACAAACTCTGCAGCTCTATGGAGATTGTTTTTAGCATTTTTGTACTCACTGTTTTGGTTCTACAGCCATTAACTGTCTGGTTTAATGTCACCACTCTCCTCTGTGACATCTGCTGCTATAGCAGGCAGTGAAAAGGCTCAGAAACCCCCCTGTACACCACCTGTCCAGCGCCAAACGGGACAAGACGTAGCGTCTACCTGGAGGAAACAGTTGCACATTAAGCAGCTGAAAAGCCACATGTTTCCCTCAGGAGCTGGTGGAGACACAAGCAGAGCTGAAGGAGAGTGCCTGTTGTCAGGCTGCTTGAAACATGAAGCTAATGCTGCTCTGCGTCTGCTGCTCTGATTCATAAGTGGGCTAACAGTTAGCACGTTTAATGTTTGCTTACATGTTTCAAAGTTGCAAATCTGTGTTTTGTTAACGACTTGTTGCTCCGAAGCCAACAAATATGTTAAAAGTACTCAAAACACAGTAACCGTTAATTGCTGCTAACTGTAGCTGCTGTTAGCTCAGTTAGCTGTGCAGCTAGCGGTCTTAAGTGTAAGTGCTGGAGCCTACAGCGCTAGCACGGGAGCATTGGATGGCGACAGGCTGCAGCTAGCTGGGTTAGAACGTCAGTAGATATCTCTTCAACATAAGACGTCAGCGCCGTAACATCAAAACGGTTATTTCTGAACATTGTGTTGATGATTTTTAATGTTTTCAACTAAAATGATAGGTAATGCTTTAAACCATGAAGTAGTTAATGAAAGACGGCTCAGCAACAGCAGGATCGATCCTGTTCCACAGGGTCTTAAATTAATAATTGACTCTTTAATCTCTAATCTGTTTATTCGTGCCCTCACATACATTCAAAATCACACACACCGTCACAGCCGATCTCAAGGCCAGCAGTCCCTCACCCATATGGGACTGTTTGTATTTGGCTCCCCTGAGTCTGTCAGAGTGGCTGTTTGTGAAGAGATTTCTGTTTGCGTTTTGATTTCACTTTTCACGTTTGCTGACAGAACAGAGTATATTAACCATACATGAGAGTTGCGATTCATGTCTAGCGTTTGTCTTGTGTTCGATTCCTGGGATGGACGGAGGCCGTCCGCAGAGCTGAAGCAAGGTAAGCTTGCACTTTGAGAAGGTGTACTGCTGGTTGAACACGATAATCAGGGAGAAGACTTCACATGACTTCAAAACTGTCAACATGTGGTTGTTGTTGCCATCTGCTCCTCCTGTGCTGGTGGCTTTTGGATGCTCCTCACATACGTACACACAGGGAGCTGTCACCACCTCTTTGCCTCTTTGTATACTATATGTACATTATGTATACTGTTTATCTCCATAATAGTACAATTAAAAAATATATAACATACAGAATTCAATCAGTGAAAATGTCTGACTGCAAGGACAGCTGACACACTGGTATTTCTGTACAGGTTGAGGACATGGCTGCACTTGAAAAGCACACAAGTGTACATCTTTGGGTACAGTCTATCCACAGAAAAAGCATGTATAGAGTTTATAATAAAGTGAAAAATTACTCTTTTAGAATTTTGTACATGGAAGAGTTCATACAGTATTTTTTGCGAGCAGAAAAGTTAGAATTCGAGATTAAAAAGGCTGAGTCAGCAGTCCGTGTCGTGGGAGGTTGAGTGAAGCTCTAAAGTGGATTTCATTCTTGGACGTGTCTGAGAACTAGGTTAGAGATCAACAACAGAATCAGGATAATGTGGTTTAGCTTCAAAAGAACTAAATCTGGGCTCCGCTTTAAGTAGCTCCTATAAATCTAAATCCGGAAAAAACTCTGTAACGCTTTAGATTACTGCCTTACAGAGTAAAGTACTCCACAGTTACGATCTAATAATGTACATGTACACTTCATACAAATACATATATGTAGGTACTGGGGAACACGATATGAAATAAGGGGGTAACAATTCAGGATTTTACAGAGAATTTATACTCTAGTTCATCTTTTAACTACTGAATAATCTGGATGTTTCATGCTAATTAACAAATGTTAGCAAACTCGTGTGCTTAAATGAAAAGCTGAACATTGAATGTGCCAAACGATAGCACTGAAATAGTTTGCATGCTGATGTTAGCATTTAGCTCAAAGCACTGCTGAGTCTCAGTACAGCTTCACAGAGCAGCCAGCAAGGCCATTTTGTTGTTTTAAACAAACCCTTCAGTAAAATTCAGTAAAACGCAGGATGAGATCATGTATGGTAAGCTGTGTTGTCAGGGGAATCAAAATGATTTAAACAAAACACGTTTCATGCAGTTCGTAAGTCACTCTTTATTTTGCAGCGTTAATATTAAGAACTCCCATTCTGTAGTTTAAAAAAGCTGAACTTCAAGCACATCAGTGTAAGAAAAAGGCAAACGGGAATTTTGAATGCACTCAGCGGCTCCCTTCCCTTTTTGGGTGGTGGCGGTGCGCACCATCTGCAGCTGACGTCATGTTCATCACAGCAGCTGAGAAAATATTATTTTTGCCACCACCCAGGCTGACTGTGCACATCATGAGAGTAAAACACAAAGTCCCCCAGTATTTCACCAAATATCCAGCTGAGGGCAGATTCACCAAGAAAAACTGTGCTCCTTAAAATAACTCCTGTTATTGTCATTATCAATAAAGAGTTAAGATTATTTCTATTTATAAAAGGCAACTTTGTAGCCTATGATTTATTATTAAAAAAGGAATGGAATGAAACTGTGCTGCATTATCAACAACAGGAACACAGCCAGTAGTGTAAACTAAGTAAGAAAGCTTGTAGTCTAGACCGGGGTTGCAGCAGTACAGAGGTTTCACAGTATACAGTGGTATAAAAATAGATGTTTATCATACTATGGACATTTGCTAATATACAGTATTGCACTCTACTGTATTAGTGTTATTAATAAAATGTCAGGTTTACATCAAATTCCACATCAGTTAGGACAATAACTATCATATTTAATTGTGTAGTACCGTGCTATTTTCTGAGATGGTTATTGCACTGTTGCAACCCAAGTGTAGGCTTCACTTCAACACTCTTATGTTAAAAGACACAGTAGAAGAGAAAAGGCTCAGGTGTCTTCCTCCACTTGCCCATTTCCTCATATAAACGAGAAAAGTGGTGGA
This sequence comes from Lagodon rhomboides, assembly GCA_039737535.1. Lineage (NCBI taxonomy): Eukaryota > Metazoa > Chordata > Actinopteri > Spariformes > Sparidae > Lagodon > Lagodon rhomboides. Next base: position 17,041,469 of record CM077796.1, read on the forward strand.
AGAAGAAGCAGAGGAAACAAGGAAGAGAATGATTTTCCGGATTCATCTATTGTTCTGTAGGCTTTCTCCTGCTGGCATCAGTGTTGTTTGGGACGCTCGGGGTCGTACTTGAGGAGCAGGCCGAGGGAGGCGAAGCCAAACAGAAAGGTCTGACCAAACCACAGGCAGCGAGTGGTCGTGTCGTTGATGCCTTTCTTACTGCAGAGAGACGGAGGAGAGACGGTGGACAAAAGTCAAGTTAGCAGCCGTTTCGTGTGTCCAACGGTAGCTGCTCATTCCCATGGCCCTTCATTTCATATCAGAACCAGGAAAACTCAGTTCCTCTAAAATGTAATTGGTGAATGACAAAACTGAATAAAAAGTGAGGGACGCCGGTCGTGAATGTTTCCCTGATGCATTTTTTAATTAAGACCGGGCTTCCTCTCGCTTCTTCCTTGGATCAACACATGAGACGGAGTATGTGAGCAGCCTCAACATGGCAGAAAGGACTTTCAAGAAATTCACAGCAGAAAACAACAAGGAGTTAGGAGCGCAACGGATTGACCAACCAACTGTGGATTATAATTTGGACACTGGAGTTCTTTTGTTCCCTCTGCGGGCATGAAGTTTGGACTTTGAAGAAATTTGGGGACCTCGAACGGGGTCACGAGCTACCGCAAGGACTTGGGACTTTCAGCAGGAAGGGAAGGGCATACTGGAGCCATGGCCTGACCCTCTCAATCTACTACATCTCAGTATTTTTAACCAGCCTAAGCTCTTTCAGATTCATCTTTATTATATATTGAATTGTGATCTTTATCAATAGGTATTCTTGATAATGATTGATAGTCTGCCAAGCCAGAGGTAGCAGGGTATACGTTCAGATGTAGGCAGTGAGAAACTAGGAGAGTCTCCTCGCTACCAGCTTAAGCAGTCCCCATTTAATTCCATTTTAAAGTAACACCTTGTAGGTTTATTGACCTAACCCTTATAACAGAGAGCTGGTCCAGTACCTCCTGAACAGGGGTATACTCAGGATCTAACACTCTGCATAACATCTACACTGTAGTTACAATGTATAACAAGGCACATATCTTTACATCTCTCTTTCCATTAGATGGTGTGTGTGTGTATATACATATCTATATATATACACACACAAAAGCTGTCACATAATATCGTTTATTTACATATGTCGTTTTACACTTATAATAATATTTTAGTAGTAATGTCAGTGCTTTCTACTCCTCTCATATTATCTTTCTCTATTCATTATCTTGTTTCTATCTACAGTGTGATATCCTTATATTCTAGAAGGAGTAACTGGAACATATATTATTTCCCCCAGGGGGATTAATAAAGTATTTCTGATTCTGCTTCTGTTTGAGATGAGTCTTGAGGCTTTCAGGGGGGATTTAGAGGAGGCCTCATTTCATAACAGAAGTTAAGGGAACAGACTTGTAAACACTAGACCACAGCACCATCTAGTGGACAATCGTGTTCTGGTCTTTCTTACCTGCACATCTTCAATGCAACATAGGACTCATAAAGATGGATAGCGATTGTGGCCCACCACCTGTGACAAAGAGAAATATGTTGAAATTATGGCTGCACGATACCAAAGATCATACTGTGATCATTTCTGACAGATACTGCGAACGCGATATGATTCACGATTGGTGAGAATTTTTCTTTTGTTGTCATCTGTACTAAGCAAACACATTTTCTTACATCTGGAAAACAACATTTGTTTTGCTAAATAACTACAGACCATCCTTATAATGCTGTCAGTGTCACACATTGTACCTTTATCAAAAAACTGCGGTTTCTTGCATTTGGGGATTTGCACTGTGGAGCCTGGTTGAACCACAGACTTCCTGTTGACTTCAACAACGGTAATCTACATGGTATCCTTAGAGGATGATCACTTAAGTTCTGAATTTACATGCAGTACACCAGGTTTTGTGTTCCCCCATCCAAAGATGTGTAACACCCAGCTACCACTGTCACATGACAACCACTTCATTAGATTAAACACTTCAAATATCAAACCATTACACACTGAGTGATGTTTTCCAGCTTAGCCGTTTTATTAGAAAACACTTAATGGCTGTCTCATTTGTCACATGACTTAACAACAACAAAACATCACCTATTGATCTCTATGTTAATATTCTACCGGTGCTGCAGCAGTCATGTGATTTAAACGACTTATACCAACACCGGTGGAGGTGGTGGTAACGATCTGTAAATGAGGAAAAGCATTAGTTGATTAAAGAGTGTATTTGAGCCTTGTGAGGGTGCTTTGCACATCACTGATCATCTCCCTAGAAAACCTGAGGATGTGTTTGTCTTTTCTTCTAATGAGGAAGAAATCTCAACACTTTTTAATATTAGAGTATGTGAGAACAAGAGACTTGGTGTCATCTAGATCGAGCTCTGAAATGTTTTGTATCACACTGTCAAACTGTAGCCACAGTAACAGTGTTTTTATAGATAACTGCCACATTCCAGTGTAAGAAAGTGACAAGAATATGTCCCATGCCAACAGGAGGCAGTGTTTCACATCACTTGTAATCACTTACCCTTTGTACATAAGGTCAGCATAGTTATCCACAAGGTATCTGCAGAAGGTACCAAATGGGCCGAGGAGTTGATATGGGATTGTTTCTGGCGCAAACACGATCAACTGCAAAACCAGACAGAGAAGTTCAGCATTAACCCACAAATAAAACACACAAACACAGTACATGTTGAAACTGTTCACACCATTAGTTGATTAATCAAAATTCCTTCTTAATTATTAGCAAAACTACTCAGATTTCAGCATCTTAAATGTGAAAACCTTCTGGTTCCTCTACTCATCTACGACAGTAAACTGAATGTCTTTGGGTTGTGAACAAAACAAGATATTTAAGGACATTATTTTGGGCTTTGGGACACACAGTTTAACATTTTTGGATGTTTTATGGACCACATGATTAATCAATAAATTGAGAAACTGCTCAGCAAATTAATCTGTTATGAAAATTATCTTTAGTACAGCCCGTAAGCATTCTATACCCATGTCGTACTCTGAGGCATGACCTTCTCATAACTTCGTTAACTCAACCTCACTTAAATCAAAGGACTGCTTGTGTTGATGACATTCCAATAATCTGCCACGCATTACATGGCACACAGCTGACATGAAGAAGTGCATTAGGTTTTTCATTTTGAGATTCATTTGGTGGTCCCCAGTGTTCTGATTTTAACCTTGGAAAATCCAATGCGGGTTGACATGAAGTCACATCTGTCTGCTTTCATGAATGGCTCCTTGCAGCCATATTCATCATGACTGTAACAGTTGTAGAGACCAAAAATGGCAGCCTTGTTGTGAGATGTGTTACTGAAATTAAATTTGATGCAGTTCTGGAGGAGAATCAGTTCTGCGTCGTGTAGGGATTTTTGGTGGGTTAGCATTCAAGTCTTGCCATGCTGCCTTCAGCAACATCGTCCTTCATAACATGTACAGCTGATTTTTCAGCATCGCATAGAAAGAAATTCAGTAAAATTACAACCCTACTGCCTCTTCTGAGCCAAATGACAAAAGGCTTTCAAACTAAACTTGATCATATTACAGATTAGTGAACACATTTTAGATTTTTTTAAAATAATATTTCAGTTAACCAGCAGTTAGTAGCCTAAAGCAAAGGACTCCATTTATACATTTACACCATCTGCTAGTTTTCGCTAGCTAGCTAGTACCATGTGGGATGTAGGTTAGCTGAGGATTTTTTGTTGATCTCCATTTCCATTCATTCTTTATCTGCACGGTAATTACATCCTGAGCAAATTTCCATTTTATTCCTCTCATTTCCCATAAATTCCTGTTGTGACATTCAAAACCAGAATTCTAAAGCCACACTTCTTCTGGCTTTACATCTAAACCCCTAAACATGTAGCATTGTGCTATTCCACTATTGTCCTCTTCTGTCACCTGTGACATGTCAGGTATGTGTCCGTATGGACTATGACTGGTTCATGAAAAACACAAAGGGATATTGTTGGAAGGGCCCCTCTGCCCAGAGGCTGCAGTCCAGTTATGGTTTGCATGTCACACACACACACACACCTAAAGGCTGAACTACGTTTCTTAAACTATCACCGATTACGCAATACCTTGTAAACAACCAGCCCTGTTGTATATTTGTCATTTTATAACTACACTACACCAGTCTACATTAGTGTGTACGTGTCAAGTTGTACGAACAAGTCACAGTATGTGTACATTTTAGGGAAATACGTTCAATTTTAAAAGTTGCATGATCAGTGTTGCCTTTGTGTCCAACACAATAAAGAAATTTAACTCTGAAGACAAATATGTTTGTCCACTGGCGTGTATTTCACTGACCAGACACGTATGCATGAGCTGTTAGCTAGCTACCATGAAACCCCAATATCTAACTATTACCCCATTAGCTTCAGTGCACCTGCGGTGTAACCACAGTGCGGGGGAGTGTGAGCCTTTTGCAGAGAATCAGGAAACACTAGCATCTCTAACCTCATGATATTTTGAATGACACGTTACTGTTTGCTTCTATAAGACAACAGAAGGTATCGGGGCAAACATTAGCTGGAGTTAGCCGAGCGGTTGACAGCTAGCTTGTCCAGTGGACTTCGTACAAAAGTTGGTCTGACCAGTACTTCTTTCACAAGACTGACTCCCGATAAGATTAGCTATCAGCATTCTCGGCGATTCGGCAATGACCTCTGATACTACTTTACCGACATATTAACATTTAAGTGTTAAGTGACAATACAGAAAAAACAACAACAACAACAACAACAAAAAACAATAATAAAAAAAAAAAAACATGAATTTGAGAATAATAAGACGACCCGGAGGACATTTCACGCAACACAACACGGTGGTATTTACATTCCCAGGGAGAAATAATGTTTAAAAACTCGTATTTACACTATCTGACTTCGATTACAGCTAATTTAATGAACTTACAGTGAAATATCCCACTGAGAGTGTCACGGTGACAATCCAGAACAGGCTGGTTCTTTTAAAGAAAGCGCTTCCATCACTTTTAGCCATAGCTGCTGCTGCTGCCGCTGCTGCTGCTGCTGCTCTTCGTTGGTCCCGCTGTGAAATGTGACCGTGTGAGAACAGCAGCGAGAGAAAAACTGACGGAACCGCAGGGCAGCGTGTCTTATTGTTTCATTGAGGCGTTACATACAGAGAAAAGTATGATGACAAAATGCCCAATAAACCACCCTTTGTTATTGATTTCTTATTTATTCTCAATGTGCAGTTTTCTTATTGAATTTTTTACATTTTAAATGTACTATAAGCTGCACCACACAGAAGTTTGCGAAGGCTTTTACCATGTAGGCCTAGTGGTGTAAATTCAAGGGGCCTTCTGTGACAAGGCAAAAGATTTAAAATATGTTCAAAAGAGATGCTAAGATATTAAGAGAGTTATATTACTGTATTACTGTGTCACATCAGTCTGCTGTTAGAATAGACCTACTGTAATATTCATTTTGGAATGCAATAATGTTGAAAATAGTCTGTGTTTTTGAATTTGTACTCAGTTTTATAAAAGTTTTTATACTGTTTTGTATCTACTTTCCTGTTCCTCAATATAGTACCACATCATAAACTATGTAATGCTACAATATTTTTAATAACCACATAGTACTGGTCTCCTGACAGTGCACTCTTTAGGCAGATAGTAGGCTGTATGTCAAATTAACTGCAGCTGTTTTTCAGATAGCCTGTGATTTAGTGCAGAGATTGTATTGGACCAGTGTCAAATGCTTAATTTATTTGATAAAAAATGAATAATGACACAGCAGATTGGGACAAATAGAGGCACAGTATCTTCATTTTACAGACGTACACCTCTCGCCTCCTGTAATCACATGGATAAAGTTTAACTAGAATGGGAACGAGATCTGGGAAAACACCTACCACTTGAACAATGGGGCAGTATAATGCAACATATGAATTACATGTTAACATTAACTTTATTTCCTGTGAAAAGGATCACCTTTATGAATTGGAAAGTCAAGAAATTAAACTGTTTGAATCACTGGGTAAATAAACTAGTAATGATGTAATGTGCAGCCCTCAGCCCTGGAAGGGGCTAATAGCTCAGATGGACCATGGACCCTCATAAAGGAATTTGTAAAACAAGAACTTATTAAAACTTATAAGCCCTCTACTGTTTTAGAATATATTTCAGTGCTATGATTACTTCCAAACAAATAATGTCAATAATATAATGTTGGATAAGGAGGCATGCCGCTGCACGAACCAAAGATCAAGATATTAGATATAGACTAAATTAATTCCATGATATTCTGAGTATATTTTACTGTTACCTGTCACCATTTATTTTCACATATAATTATGTGTTAATGGTTCCTTTTGCTACACAGAACAAAACCATTGGTAAAAAAAATTCACCAGTGTCATAATGGCAGAATAATTCTTTGTTTGCTTTAAATCTGTTTAAAGAGGACATGCTTTCCTCTGTTCTTGTCATTTTGCATGATTTTTCTTTCAAATTAAATTGTTAGAAAATCTTTATTATAGCTTTTGTTTTAGAAATGCATGTCCAACTTCATTCCTAATAAAAGACGATTAAACAGCCACGTGCAAACTACAGGATTCTTCCTAACTAAGTTGTATCGTTTGCCTTCTTAATGCACGTCTTTCATTCACAGCCATGTACTGGCGGCGCTGCAGTTCTCTGGTTGGAGGATTATGCTTTTCGTAATTAACATGAAGAGATAAGATGATCAGATGACTTTTTTTCTCTCAAATATGCTGATCTCTGTAGTGGCAGGATCAAACTAAACAAAGCTCTTTATGTAGTGATTTTGCATTAGCTGAATAGCCTCCAGTATGCTGAACCAGTGTTTGGTTATCTTTAATCAATCACTCATTGTATGTAAACTCGTGTTTAATCTGATGAAACGGTTTATTGATAATTGACCCTTTCCTATTTTATTATTTTATCAGACTAATTTCAGATAATGAAATACATGGCACACGTTTTTCTTAATATAAATATCCAGAAATCATCTGATTTGCTTCACACTGGTGAGTTTGGCAGCCTCCACAGTGGGCAGAGTGTTTTGTATAACGTCTGATAGGATTTGGATAAAGCACAGAGAGAGTTGGTGGGACTTTGAGGAGCCGTCTCCACACATGGAGACATTGATTCTGCGAGTTGTCCAGATAAAGATAAAAAGAAACACTCTTAGCTTGTTTTGGTCGCATTAGATAACTCCAGTAGACTTCAAGCTGCATTGTTTTCTCACACATACAAATACTGTAAATCTGTCTCTGCACTTTGCCCTTTTGTACTGTTTGACTTCAGATTCGGTAGGTTAGCATTTTCATTTTCACTGCATTTGACATGGAGTCCAAACTATATGTGAACAGGCACCATACATCTGCATATATAGCAAGATTTAACATATATGTAAAATGACATCACACTTAAATAATTACATTGCTGTTTAGCTGCAGCATGTCAGTTGAGACATATTGAGGTTAAAGGTCACAGCATCTGCATACAGCTCGGACGAAGCCCGGACATGTTAAACAATTTGACAAGCTTGCCTTTTACTTTGACGCACCTATTCAGTGTAATGAGGCTGCTGTGTAACAGTCCAATTCATCACTGAATAATTACCCTGCTTTGTTTTTCCCCTTGTGATAGCAGGGAGCTGCTCTGCATCTGTAAAGAAAACAGAAGCCGCTGATAGGCTTCAGCTCAGAATGCTGTTTTGTGTTTTGCCGGGGCCCGTGAGTTAAATATTAAGACTATTGTTGGTTGATCAGTGTTTGACAATTTGCCAAGCCGCCTCTGTTTGTGCTTAACACTAATCAGATGACTTCCAGTGGCCTAATCTGAATAAAAGGGCAGCCCTGAAACATTAAGAAAGATGATTATATATATATTATCAAGTTTTACATTTGTGTTTGGTAGTCTCTCATTTCACATTTTAGGACACATCTGTGCTAAATAAAAATAATGATGAATGAATAATATGCATTTATATTTATTGTATATTTCAATAACAAAGCACTTGCTAACAACCACAAAACCCCAACACACATTTAAGATTGTTATATGAAATAATTAAATAGTTGCAAAACAGACAAATCATGGATGAGACTGATACAACAAAGTTTTTCTGCATTTCGTCCTTCCTCTGTGTTCATGCTTTTTGATATTTCACATATCCAGCAGCCCAAAAACACAAACAGTCACATGCATGTCGTCTTGTAATTAAGTGGTATCGATGAGCCTGACGATCACAGAGAGACTTTCTTTTGTCTCCCCTGAAATCTTCCTGCAGTGTGCCATATTCGCCAATGACCTTGCCATCACTCAGATAGGGATTAGGTGATAAAGGGTTGGAGGAGGAGGGGGGTGCACTCTGGTCAGAACACTTCTGTTAGCCACCCATCCTCAAAGGAAAACGACACCCCACCCCAACACTCTGTTCTGCCTTTACCATGGCCTTCTGGGCTCTCAGGTGATCAATATAAAAGGTACCCTGACACAAGCAGGAGACACAGCCAGAGATCCTCAGTGAAGGAACACACTCACACTGACCTCTGTCACATCAGAATTCCATTAGAAATCCATTTGTTTTCAGAGCTTCATTCATTTCTCTGCTGCCATGTGGAAGGACTCAAGCAACGGTAAGAAATGCTTTATAATCTTTACATATTAAGAAAAACAAGTCTCCCTTTTGCAAGAAAAATCTTGTCGTAGTCTGCTTTGCTTCATTTATCTAAAATCTGCAGCCATGTCTTTGGTTTTGTAAACAGTTTGCATGATGTAGTAACCCTGGATGAAATAGTTCAGTGCCAGGTGGAGTGTTACTGCACTGGGGTGACTAAGACAGGTACTGTCAGGCACTGTGTCAAGCCTCCTCGAAAAATGTAGTACAGATTGTTGTATGAAGTTGTGCAAACACTTTGTCACACATTGTATGCACTATAAGGCAGCTCAGCAACCTAACACCATAACGGGATGGAAAAACTAAAACTTGCAGATTTTTGAATGAGGTTTGATATAAACAGTAGCACCAGAGAAAAAAAAAACCTTTGGGTTGCATGGACTACATCATTAGTGTAGAGAATTAACCCCTTAATTTGACAGAAAATTGGCTGGATAACAACATTCTTGATATTTCCTGATTCATTTGTCCATATTTAAAGTGCTATAGTTCTGCTTTGAATTAATGATGTCTTCTGTTTAAGCTTATTGATTAACCAAAAAGCCCCTGGTTCAGAAATCCCCCCCCAAAAAAAACAAAAACAAAAAAAACACAGAAGTTGTGGAGAAAAAAAGAAAAGTAGTGTTATGGATCCTTGTCTGATGTGGAACCTGCCTGCTCCTCTTCCCTCAGATGATGTCAGACCTGTGGCCTCCAGCGGCGGCTCCTCTCGCAGCGCCAGTCGCAGGAAGAGGACCAGCTTCTCCAAAGAACATGTGGAGCTCCTGCGCTCCACCTTCGAGACTGACCCGTACCCTGGCATCAGCCTCAGGGAGAGCCTGTCCCAGACCACAGGCCTGCCCGAGTCACGCATCCAGGTACAGTGGGCCCAGAATACCTCACATAGCAGAATCGTTGGATAGTTTCATTGTCAGTTTAGATAAAATTAAGAAATATCTTTATTTAGGTGTTGTTTCAAGATTCAATACATGCATGTTTTTTTGCATAAGCACATAACACACAGTAAGATGTATAGTTTTGTAAGGAGTTTTGCACTGTGGTTTCTTATCAGGCAAAGGCTCTGTTTTCAAATGCATCCTGCATAGAATTGTAGATACCGGTGCCACTCTATCACTTTATTTCTTTATCTGTCGAGATGACACAAGCTGTTTTTATCAGCATCTTGTTTGAGGCGACAGATAAACTGTACAACAGGCTCTGACAGCTGACAAATACTAGATGTGTCGCCCCTGCGGATCTACTGGTGCCTGTTTGCCCAGAAAATGATTAACAGAAACAGAATGTGTTGTTATCTGTCCTGATCTGAATCTAAGCTCCTATTTGTTCTTTCTTTCCTGTCCAGGTGTGGTTTCAGAACAGAAGAGCTCGCACCCTGAAGTGCAAAGGAGCCAAGAAAGCGCTGTGGCAGGCTGATAGCCCCGTCCGTGATGCGCTACATCCACCTCACTCTGTAGCCAGCAGGGGATCGCAGGTCGGCTCGGCCCATCTGCCTCATCAGGTTCCTCCACCAGCCTACCCAACCCAGGTGAAGGAGGAGATGGAAGAAGCCTGCTACTATGAGCAGTGCCCCCCACCCTACTCCACCATTGAGGAGCACTATGGCTCCATGTATGGGCTCCAGCAGGGGAGACCACTGGGAAGCAGCTCCAGCCCACCCTTGAGAGGCTTCTGGTCCCAACCAGGCAGCCAGACCTCCCCTGTCCAACCTCTGTGGTGCCAGTCTCCTCTGGAGATGAGAAGCTACAGTTCAAGCTTCATGTACCCAGGATCAGCAGAGCAGCAGATGTACATGCCCCACGCCCAATCCCACTCCTCAACTCCAGACACGCCTGATTCTGGATACTGGGAAGCCAGTCTGGAGAACAGCCCACCAACGGAGGTTAACTATACACAGCTGGAGGATTCTTGGAGTGGAGCGACTGTGGAAGGCTGCGAGGAGTCCGGACGTCCAGCGCTGGTGCAGCACGCTGCTCCCCTGCCTGAGCTGTCCCTGCAGGAGATTCTCGGGGAGTTGGATGAGGAATGGATGGGAGGAGACGGACTGAGCTGCCAAGCTACTGGGGATGAAATGGCTTTCTGCTAATGACTCTGTGATAAAGATGTGCAAAGGACAATTAGAAATCATGTGTATTATTTTGATTTTAGTCATTTGAGATGTGTGTTTCTAAGATGTGGACATGAAAAGTTCAAAAACTCTGCCGAACTACTACTGGACATGGGATCCATCTCAGAATCCCACAAACCTACATGATGTTATTTATTCCACATTGACGACTTTGACTGCATGTATTTATTCATTATTTATAACCTTTATTTATGATTTTCTGCACTTTTATACAAATAAATCAGTAGTAATAAACCATGAAAGGCTTTCCTTTGTCTTCTTTATCCAATAAATTACTTGGGGATAATTAACAACAAATAAGATTTGGTTCTGTTAACGTCACGAGAGCCAGGAATTCCTCTGGTATCCAGATGTGACACATCTGCTGTGTAGAATAGCTGGAAGACAAAGTAGGCCATGCAGTACAGCCAGCAGATGGTGCCTGTGAGAGGAATAAGAAGGTCTGTCTGAGCTGAACTCCCTCTGTGGGAATACAGAGTCCAAAATGAAGGGTTTCGTTCCAAATTAAAACATTCTCATTTTAGTAATATGATTTTTTTTCTTTTTCAATTAAAGTGTAAATTCTTCTTCTCTTTTCTCCTCTATGACCATATCTCAACTGAAAAGCCTTTGCAAATAAATTTGAGTAATCACTTTTAATTCTTTTCACATCAACAGAAACTTTAAAAGTTCTTAAAATAACAGCTTCGAATCATTTTTGATGGTACAGTGTCTTGTGATAGGGTGAACGGTGTCTCTCTGCCCCCTTATCACTTGTTTCTGCACTATGTAACTTCAGTGAGAGGGTAGGATCACAGCGTTACTTGTCAAGATACGAATAATAAGATAAGAAGTTTTCAACACATAACATTGTTTGACATAATGAGTTTTGTTGATAGCTAGCACCAAGATTACGTCTCACAAATTGTTACAGACCTGAGATTTGTATTTACCACAGTGGTGTTGCACTTAGAGATAAAGCTGCACTTTGTCCATAAATCAAGGTCGAACAAATTTGAAATGACACACGATTCATTCAAATGTGCCTTGAAACCAAAAATAAACATTTACCTATTATTTGTATCCAAACCATGATTTTCACCTTAACCTTACCAGGTCGCTCTGTTGCCTAAACCTTCCCAACCTTTGAATGACAACTTAAAATATTCTTATAAATATTACACACACACACACACACAGGACACAAAGTCAAGTGCAAGATCCATTAAACCACAACACAACTTGCTGTGAAAGTAGTTTTCGTCCATCTTCCTAAAGGTTTCGCAGCAGAAAACTAGAAAACTTATAAAACCATCAAAACAGTCTTGTAAGGCAGACTATCATTTCCCATGCAAATAGATGTGAGGTCAATGTACAAATTATTTAAAAACACAAAATGAAGGCTGAGACGGTCATGGAGCTCGCTGAAGCATGCACTGGTACACCGTTAAAAACCACAACCATCTGGGTGAAATAGGTTGAAATGAAAGTAACTGAAAAATAAGTGCTTGCGAAAGATGGAATGATTTGATTAAGTTTTAATTCATTTTATCAAATGGACAAAATACAAAACTTCTTTACATACTGATAAGAGGTTAAAAGATAACTATACATCTTTACATTTCTTTTTTACACTTTACTATGATGTGAACAGTCACATCTTTGACATTTCTCTAGCACCAGGGCTCCACAAAAACACTGCACTCTCTTTCTGCTTTCCCTTGCTGACCCTCAGCTCGTCCCACATCAGGTACTGAGGGGTTAAATTGTCAGGTCAAGATGACAGAAATCTCATCTTGTCACCATCTGCCAACAGCCCCCTGTGTGTACCAGCCTTGTGTTTTGCCCTGACCTGGAGACCACAACACATATTTCTATATCAAACGTGAAATGGATAAAGCCCAGGACAGTACACAGGATGTTCGGCTTGAGGCCTGACACTGTTTCCCGCAAACAATGAAATGTGCTTATGTTGTTTACACTGTTTTGGCCCCCTGCCTTCGTCCTCAATTTGAGAGGAAGGGTGTTGTCCTTTTGTTAGTGTCTGGAGTTGGTTCCTGTTCCCAGAAAGAACACACAACAGGCCGGGATGCAGGAGGGAATTGTGGCTTCAGCCTCCTGTACACACTAAAGATAGATCAGCAGGGGAAATGTCGCAGACTGTCGGCGTCTGACGTGGGTCGGGCAGGTGTTCACCAGCACATGACGTTCAGAAAACAAGACGCAGACAGCTGAAAAAAGACTGGCAATAAACCAAAGTAGAATTGATTGATTGATTCTATTGAGCTGATGCGATAGCCTACGCAAGTAGCCTACGCAAGTGGCCCACGCAAGTGGCCTACGCAAGTGGCCTAGACCATTGTGAGCATATACTGCGCTGGTCTACCTATGTTGCTCTGCAATTAGTTGGTGGTGGTGTTTCTATTCAACTGTTGAGTTTCGTCATGTGCTGAGGAGAGCAAATCAGACTCCAGATACCAATCAGTTGTTGTGGTCTGCATTGCCTAGAGTAGGCGGCTTCACCATACCTACAGTGTATCTGCAACGTAGATTCAACACAGAAGTATAAACCAGCCATAACACTTGTATCCGTACGGGTGAAAGTAGCCAACAGATTACATTTAATTCATTTTTGAGAATGTGACCATTGTCACCAATGTGACTCCTTTTGAGCTCAAGTCTGACATATCAAATAGTTGTGTAACTTGTCTTCTATAAATCTTGGTACTAAAGGATCACTCAACCTTTCTGTCTTTTCTGGGTGCAGGTTTGAGGCATAGCTTGGGGATACGTGGGTAGAGGCCTGGTATTGATACATCTCATCTTCTTTTTTTATGAGATTGTTTACAGATATTCATCTATGAATTCTTTGTTATTTGTATGATGGCACCTCCTGTAGCCTCACTGAGTTAAATGTGAAAATGAAAGTAAAAAGTTGGTCGCCAAAAATAAAGGAACATGTGACTATTGTCGTGTGAACACATCAGTAGACTACTCACAGGTCCTTCCAAAATGTTATGTTATATAACAATACATTTAGTTTAAATATATAAATATTTAGGACACAAACATGACTCCAGGTGAATGCCAGTTTCACTCTGTGTCTGCTGGATGTGGAGGCCAAACAATAAGTGGACAGAACTTCAATTATTGTGGGCAAAGATGTTAACTGCACAATGATGATTTGAGCTAAATGCTAACATCAGCATGTTAACATGCTCATAACAATACTCTAGTCTAAACATTAGTGGTATGTTAGCATTGATCACTAAACACTGAACACAAAGTTCATCTGAGGACAGTGTGAGTGTCCCTAATTTTGCATTTGTTCATAAACCGACTCATTGGAAAAATAGCACTAAATAAAAAGACGGCGGATCAATAAAGTCATCAAGGGCCAAGAATATCTGTACCACATTTCATGCAGAGTCAGTTCAATAATTTGTATCTGAAAGGTCACTGCCATAGTGTCACATTACAGGTGATCATCTCTAGTATTGATATGGTTTCACATTCAGGCATTCAGGTGGTGCAAAATTAAAGACAGTGGGACACATGGTCAACTAAATTTCATTTGTATAGCCCACAGTCACAAAAATTCAAATTTTGCTTAAAGAGGTTTTATAATCTGTACAGCATTTTGCACCCTCTGTCCTTAGATGCATTGTAATTGATCTCCCAAAGCTACACACAGACAGAAATGATTAAAACTGGAGCAGATGACGGTGATCTGTTTCATAAGTCCTCTTCAGACTGTCAACAACCCTTTGAAATCATGTTGCCTGTGAAACTGGAAATACGTAATGGGTGCCATCATGTTCTTTTTGAAATACAAGGGGGAGTGTTGATGATGCTTGTTTACCTTCACGAGAAAACCAAGCCAAGAATGATGTGATCCTTCGACAGCTCCCACGCTGAATGATTTTATGAGTCAACCATGAAAAACATCATTATCCATCAGATCTTTGGATGCTGGTGCGAACGGGACCTTCTCCGTTTCACAATCTTGAAGGAAACACTCATGGTGCTAATCATCTGTCTCTGTTTACTGTAAACGGCTTGGCCCATGTCTCTTCATCTTGACCTTGTTACAATCAGCAGTGGTTGCGCAACAGAGACATTTCCTCTAAAACTACACTCAGTTACGCCGATCAGCGTTCAGCATGTAGTGTGTAACATCATGCGGTTTATCATGTGTTTCAGGGTTACTAAATAATACAAAAGTCCAACCCCTTCAGTCAGTAGCCCACTTCCAGACATGTTGTCGTCGACTTGACATCAGCTGAGTGTTTCATGTGACGGGGGTTGTGTGTGTCTGTGTGTGGCTGGAGGTGTCTAGTTCTGTTTTGATATGATCATCATGTCTGACATAGCCCAAATTCTCCTGCAGACGACGTCTACATACTCGCTTGTCACACACACAACCCGAAGAATGATTATCAAACTCCTTAGCTAGAACACTGGAGGTGAATTACTATTATTCACACATACTGGAACACACACAAAGCAATAAAACAGTAAACTGTTTCTAAGAAATGGTCTCACTTAGCTACTGCTCACCAAACACCAAGTGTTAACAGCTCTGGTGTTGAACAAACTGGGGGCAGACAGGCGTGTGAGTGATGGTCCTCAGCTGCCGGCAGTTCCAGGGATGAAGCCTAACCTTCACTAAAAATATGGCCTGTAATTTAACCAAACCCTCCCAGGGAGTCCATGCTGGCCACACGCTCTAATTTAGGAGCTCATCTGAGAGCTCCGTGATTGCACTGCGCCACGCTCTCCCGTCCACCGCCTCATCCTCGGCCTGCACGTCCAGGCCGTGATTGATGTCGGTCAGTGACAGGGAGGAAGTGTGTGTGTGTGTGTGTATGTGTGTGTCTGCCTGCATGATCATACTGCGTACTATACGATCTGGAAGATAGTATCTGGAAACTGGATAGGAGACATGGGAGTGAAGAGCTCTTGCATTTGTTTGCCTTTCCTTAAATAGAACAGCGGACCACTTGCTAGCCAGACAGCAGTCCGCTGCAAATACACTGATGTAATACTATACTATTGGATGTGTTCATTTTCATTCATGTTCATTCAAAATACACGTAAACACAATTTCATTTCCATTCAAACATCATCGCCTCTGTTGAGAAGAGTGGACAGGCATGTGTTTTTGTTTACATGTTTTGTTTACAGGTGAATATGCTGAGATGCAGAATGTTGCAGACCAATATATTTTATTGAAGCCTCCATCCTTTAAACTTAGCTCCATACAGAAATAGACTGTTGATATTAAATGTCATCCATGGGGGAAATAAGGTCAGCAGCTCGCTAATGAACTCCTGGAGGCAAGGTCTTCTAGTATACGGCGGTGTTCACATATAATACAGCGACCCAATAAAGCTGATACACTGCGTGAACACAATATGTGCCCTTCAGAAAGCGTCCTTAAAAATAATGGAAGCTTTACATGGATAACTCCCTACAGGAGTATAATACGAATGTTCATGAGAAGGCAAGGTGATAAATCACATGAGGACGGGTAAGATGACATCAGAAACTCATTATTAAAGACCACAAATACACTATATGAGTATCAAAATTAAAGTTACAGTATTAACACAGGGGGATTATATATACACACACATATATAAATATATATTGTGTATATTGTGGGACATGAAATGCAACCAAAAAGTTACACATGTAAGTATGCAAATTAAATAATTGTTGAAGTGCTATAAATTATAACGTCCAAAACAATGCTGTGAAACAATTCCTAATGAAATATATATGATTTACCACAGTATACTGTTCAGCCAAATAAGAAACACAATCCATATAGCAAACTAAAGTTATAAAAACTACCCAGAGAAAATCGAATTGTACAGTAACTGAGGTTACACTAGTATAGTCATGTCATCCTGTGAAAAACAACATTGATTGTTCTATGTTGTAGGTGCGATTTAAGACAGACCATTTATTGGTCGGTTTATTACGGTTTATTGGTCATTATCTTCAAAATTATCATTATCAAAAGTAACCCCAAACAGTCAAAAATGTAGAAGAGGCCAGTCGATCCCTAACTTAAGGTTTAGGTGATTTATGTGAAAGATAGCTGATAGTAAAAACGTTGATGCTTTGGGTTGGTGGGTCAGACCAAGGCATCAGGATTTGACATCCTGGGAATCATGGTGTGTTCGATTTACCTTGGCAATCGGAGGTCTGATTTGGGAATAGCTTACAGATAGACCCTTTAGTCAAAGCAGGAAAAGCACAGGTTTGACCAAAAATGTTAACGATGGCTCCATTCTATTATTTCTCCCAGTAAGCCAAGTCAGGGAGTGAGCATGCACAACACCAGAGTCCTGGAACTAGCTCACCTTTATATACAAGGCAGCCATCATTAGTGTGTCAGTTACACCTGTGCTTCTCCTGCTAAGACAAGTCAAAATGTCTGCAGTGAAAAGGATCTATTGACAAAGAAAACCAGTACGAACCAGGTAAGCCACTGTTAGGTATTCTTAACAATACCAGTTGATAATAACACATTGTGCCGTATTTTGCTCATACAACCACCAAACAACACATCAACTGGTAGCAGTTGGACAGTACTGTGTGTACGGCGGTTTTAATGAGACACAAATAAGACAGAAGAACCACTAAACAGTACATTCCAAAGGTTTCATGGCTGTTGATGAGCCAAGCAGCCATCTTGATTTTAAAGGTTGGGGCTGGTGAGGTGAGAGGTGAAATCCGACTTCAGGGGGCGTTCCAGTTAAAACTGGAAATTCTGACAACCCAGTTCAAATGAAACGCACCATGTGACTCAACCATCCTTATACAGAAGCGCTAATTGCAGCGTTGATATATGCTGCTTTTAGCATCATTTCCCCCACCGTTTAAATCCTAATACTCCTCATAGGTAACCTTAAGAAGCCCGAGAGATATTCTTCTGACAACACACATTCATTACTTGAAGAACATTATTTCTCAGACAGTGAGTGAAATATTTAGACCCTGGATTAATCTGTTATTGATGCATCCTGACATGAGATGACAAAGTCTGGATGTCTTACTGTTATAAATCCACAGGGAATTAAACATCCCTATAGAATTATTGTAGAGCCGTCAGATCTAGATTAGTATTTTAAATAAAGCTTTTGAGGTTTGCGCAAAGGATTTTTACACAGTTTGTATATGCAAAATGTCAACATGAAATATGATGTTTAACGCTGATACAGATTCATAATCAGACTAAGAGCAAGTCGTGTAAACTTGTGTATATGTTATGATGGCCAGTAAAATAATAGATGAAGTCTGTTTCAGTGAAGATATACAGCAGACAGGCACTACTTTGCCTTGTGCTCTGCACTGATTGTAAGTTATAGCTACCCCACCTTCATATATAATGACACATCCCCGTGAGATTAATATCATAGAGATTGATGTTAGGAGCCTTGTATCAGGCTATCAGTGTGAGGTGCATCCATCACGGATCATCCCAGTTCTGTCATTCCAGCTGAGAGCCCCCCTTGTTGCCCGCCTGCCCAGCCCAGTGCAGAGAGCAGTGTCTCTAATGCAACACCTTCAGCAGGAGTACTACATGTATGAGGTAATTGTTGTTTGGTCATGTGAGCCGCTGCAGCAGCTGTCAAATGTGATGATAGCAGGAGAATCCTCTGCCCCGCCCCCCTGCAGCGGATTGGACAGCTCGCGGCCGTCTAGGGACCATCAACCAAGAGATCGGCCTATAGACACACACAGAGTTCAGCTTCAACAGGAAAAGGAGAGAAAAGGTGAAAAGGAGAACAATGTAGTTTAGTGACTGTGGGGAAATTTTACAGTGAAGTGCTGATAAAAATAAAATAAATGATACATTCAAATATTATTCAGTAGTTTCAGTAATATTCAGCATGTCAGTGTAAACATGTCTATATAGTGTTTATAGTGTTTTTTTTTAACTTTATAAATCTTGGCAGTCAGTTTTTGCTCCATGTAAATTCAATGGTGTTTATTTTAAGCTTCTGATTTCCCCTTTTTGCTGTAAGTAGTTTCTTGTTTTTTTCACAGAATCAGCTTTCAGTGTCGTCCAGTTTCCTGTCAGCTGTGACTCAGCTGTGTTTCTGTGAAATGTGCAGTACATAATACAAGTTGTCTTACTGATATTTTTCTTCTTCTCCAACTTGTGCAATTTAAAAAATGACTAAGTCAAGGTCACAAAATTCAAACAAAACAGAAATTACATCACACATTTGTAATATCAACAAGACAAAGCAAAAATTAGGATGATATGAAACGTTCACTATGACTGAGAGCCCAAATTGACCAGATTTACAGTCTAAACAAGCCGAACTCTCCATAACAGGCATATAAATGTATGTTGAAGTCATGTGACTTCACCTCTCATTTCGAATTAATAATTTTTGCAATTTAAGACAAGAAGATTTCAATGAACCTCAGTTTCTTCTCACTGGATATGGTGCTTTTTATTGGTTTTAAAAAAGGTAGTTTTTTGAATGAGGCTCAGTCAAACTATAACACATCAGATGACTGATAACATATTCTTTCCACAGTATTTCAATCACAAAGAGTCTGTGAAGAACTGGATATTCAAAAAGGAGAACATTTATGCGGAGATTAACATAAAGTTGTTTTGTATAAAAGTCCAGATGTGTACTAAGAAGCCGGATCATTTGTTGCTGTATACTTACAATCCCTGTAAAATGCAATAATTTGTTAATTGACTCTGGTGACCCCTGGGCCTTTCTTACAACCCCCTGGAGGTCTGAGCCCTCCCTTTATAAACATTTGGCCCATGGAGCTGAGAGGGAAAATAATATATGCATGTGTGTGTGTGTGTGTACGCTCGTTCCTTTCTGTTTGTAGCTCGACGTGCTTTATTAAGAGGGTTATGAGTGCACTAATTCAAGGAGACAGCCCACACCTGGCCAACTGCACCACAGAGGTCAAATCTCTGTATCTCCCCTCCTTCTTTCACAAACACATACCTCCTCCTGTGGCGTCTCCATCTGCAGCTCCACAGCCCCATCTCACATATCCCATCCATCCTACACACACACACACACGGTAGCACATTATGACTGGATCATCTATTCATCTCCTGGACCGCAAAGTCTTGCGAAAAAGCCGACCGACTTCCCTATTTAGAGCCTTAATGTTTATGAGTTAAGAGTTAGACTTAAGTTACAACATCTCAGTGTCCAAAAACAGACAGGTGGGGTGTATAGTTACGTGTTATAGCAGACTGTATGAGAGGACAGATGCATGTCTAACCACAGTGAAATCAATATTATATCACTATTGTCCTTATTTAGGGACTGAGCGATAGTCTACTTATACAGTAATGTGCTGAGGATGATGTTACTTCCATGTTTACAACGTCATAATGTTCCTATATATTCCCAGTGTGTCTAGTCTACAGTGAATCAGTGCAGGCAGGCTTCCTCACTGGCAACTTTCTGATCTCACACTCCAGGATGTTGCTCTAGTGGCTACCTATAGAGCCTTCCCATTAGTCTGTATGGGGATCAAAAGAGATCCAATGTTTGTATACCGTCTGCCTAATATATACTACACCATGATGTAATTTCTTACAGTCCTTGGTCCACCAATCTCCACCAGGCGGAGTGTACTTTATCCAGAGCCCCTTGCTTTCAAACCCAAGCCCCGCCCCTCCAGCAAGCGCACCCACCTTGTCCACCAGCAGCACAGTGCGCCAGGCAGCCAGAGCACAGGCGTGGGGGCTCACCGGGGAGCGGGCACGACACACCGGCAGCGGCGGTACTTCTCCCAGAAAAGACGGTCGGCTCTCGGTGAGGGAGCACCGGTGTGAGACCCAAGAGGGCTCGAGGGGCACTGTTCATTTCGTCAGCTGTAGAAAGGAAACTCCTTCACGGCCAAATTTAGGAGTACTACCGTACCCAGCGGTGGGGAGGAGGGGAGAAAGATGCAGGTCCAGTCCGACTCGGTGCGCCGCACAGTCCGCCTCAGAGGCTGGTGATGCCCGCTGAGCTGAGCGGGGATCACCGCCCAACAGCAGCAGCAGCAGCGGCAGCAGCAGCAGGAGCAGGAGGAGGAGGAGGGGGTCAGGACAACAGGGCGTCGGGGGGCCGGTGATGAGGATGGTAAGGTCGGGATCATGGCAAACGGAACCGGTACTATTATGTTAAAATGCGTCGTGGTTGGAGACGGTGCAGTGGGGAAAACGTGTCTTCTGATGAGCTATGCCAATGACGCCTTTCCAGAGGAGTATGTGCCCACAGTCTTTGATCATTATGCAGGTAGGCACAGTTTTTTTTCTGTTCTGTCTGTCATGAGCGTCTAATAATAACATCACGACTCGCTGAACTGCTGCTTTTCTGTGTTTGGTCATGATTCCTCAGATTTGG
Organism: Lagodon rhomboides; assembly: GCA_039737535.1. Classification (NCBI taxonomy): domain Eukaryota; kingdom Metazoa; phylum Chordata; class Actinopteri; order Spariformes; family Sparidae; genus Lagodon; species Lagodon rhomboides. The sequence goes on from CM077796.1 coordinate 17,062,715, forward strand.
ATCTGATGAGAGTGAATATAATGCTGCCTGAGTGAATTCCCTGTTGCCTCTGACACTCTTTCTCCAACTGCATTGGCTTGCATCTGTTGCTATAATCAAAACCACTTGTTTGCCTTCTCCATAGCAGAGAGGGGTTGGGGACTCTGATCCCCTCCCTCCCTCCCTCCCTCCCTTGCTGCTCCCCCTCCCCACCCTCACCCTCTCCCCTTCCTCCTCTCAACTGCTCTTTGTCATTTCCTTGCAGTGAGTGTCAACGTCGGTGGAAAGCAGTACTTGTTGGGACTGTACGACACAGCTGGCCAGGTATGGTTTATTTTTTACCTCTGGCTTGGTGCCAAGCATGTCAAGGACACACACTCACATACTCCCTCTCACTTGATCTCTATCTCGGTCTCCCCCTTGTACTCCTGGGACCAATAACTATCCGACGATGCCTCCAACACGCCCACAGGCTTCATATTCAGGCCAGACGCTAAGCTGCAACAGGTGATGGCTTTCGCACATGGTTTTACTGCCAGAGTGTGGTGTGCCACGGACAGTGATGGTAGTGAAGGGGTTTCAATAGTTCTATTATGTGGAGAACAGGGCTCCTATGTCCAGTAGTGATGTCACAGGTTTGTTAATAGGGCTGCCTAATGCCTGGGCTTTTTCTTTACAATGTGCCATTCAGTGGGGAAGAGTTAAAACTGTACTGAAAAAACTATATGCACTGGCCTACACACACACACAATAATGTTTCCACTCAGCAGAAAACACAGTGTCAACACACAAAGACAGAGGAAGCCACGTGAACACACACGACAGACACAGACGGAGTCATTTAGGGTGTCAGCACATGATATGGCAGAAGCCCTGAGCTATTTGCCACCAGGACTTCCAGACTGAAGTTTTAGGGCTAGAGCAGAAATGTTTAGACAAGTAATTGATTAGTCAATCCACGCGACAAAATTTGGGAATCGCTTTCGCTTTCGTTGATTCAAGATTAAAGGAACAGTTCATCCAAAAAAAGAAAATTCATTTTTCATAGTCATCTATCTACTCGCCCCCATGCCGATAGATAGTTGAGCCTTTTTATGCTGTTTTTCGGTTGTTTTTGGACAGTTTTAAAACAAGTCCCCATCTACTTCAGTTGTTTAGGAGAATTCTATTTTGCTTAGAAGCTCCAGAGGTGTTTTGTGGATTATAAAACGTCACCTGCCTTTCCACTGGCATAGGGGTGTATAGATAGTGACTGAAGTTTCATTTTTGGGTGAACTGTTTCTTTAATCGACAATACAAATAATCGTTATTGTAACTGTAGATTGGAGTGGTAGTAATTTTGGTATTTTAATGTTAAGCGCACATTACACATTACACATTTTTGACCACTCGAAGCAGCGATGTTTTTTACGAGTGGACTGTGATTTGTTTGTGCTGTGCATCAGCTCGGCTTCTGGGCCGGTCTGCTGATCGACAGTTGGCAGTGGTACACAGTTCTGGCAGCCATACATACACACTGCGCTTAGGTGAGAAACGCTGAACATAAACACAGGTTTGTTTGCTTACAAGAAACTCCCCAGAGCACCTTTAAGTGTTCGGACTCCGTCGGCTGAGCCAACAGTGGTGCACCCTTTCTCTCCATCCCCCAGACCTTTAACCTCCTGTCTTCCCAGCAACCTAAAACTGTACACATGTCAAATGTTGAATAGTTAACGCTTTTCCTCTGGGCCCAATTTAACTGTGTGAAGTCACAATGAGTCAGAGTCTGATATGCGATCCGTTCATCGGAAAGACACAAACAGTGAAAGGTCAGCTGGGGGATATTTAGCCGTTTCTCTGTTCTCTTCATTCATGAATGCTAAATGCACACAAGTCCAGGAATAGCAAATCACGGCCACCCTCCCTCCCCACTTCCCAGCCAGCGAGCTACCTGTGGCTGCGTTATATTTTCTCCTCGAGAAAACAGATGGCAGAAGTGTTACTACTCGGTTGTAAAAAGAGGAACACAACCTTATTGTCTATTCTGGCGTGTTTGATAGGGTGTGTGTGTGTGTGTGTGTGTGTCAGAGGAGGGTTTGTTTTTAGCTGATTCAGAGCGTCTCTGAAATGGAGAAGTTCTCCCAGATGTCTGCCGTGGGTTTGCTGCCGGCCACCGAGAGTAGAGTTACTGCTCTTCAAAAACGCGCCCACCGCCCCCGACTCCGCTGACCTCTTTATGTGGAGCACAAGGCCAGCTGGTAATGTTTATAGCTTCAGCATCTGATCAAAGACCCGGCGCCCCGAAGAGAGAGGGAGCAGGAGAGTGAAAGGAAGACAGAAAGAGGAAGAAGGGGAGACAGATGGAGGGGGGGGATTGCTCAGAAAGTGGATGAATTCAGTCCTCTCAGTTTCATTTTCTTTGCCCTTTCTCTGACTCACTCTTTAATTTAAAACTTCATCATCTCCACCGCTGGCCTGTGCTACACACGTTCGATTAGCCTCAAGATCCCTGTGATATTTATATTCCTGGCATGGCTTGGCTCCCACAATGCCTCCCTGTCTACGAGGGTATCCGAGGCACTGAAGATACAAGCCGCTGTCGTGCCCTCATCGGATGTGAATCCATGCTGTCGCGTCGGTGTGACATGTCAGGGCCTCATAATCACGGCTCGGCACTGAGCCCTGTCTGCTGCTGATACCGCTTCCCCGCCTGCTATTGTCTCGCCGCTCCCCCGGTTGCGGCCTGTTGAATTATTCCATATGGACGGTCTGCGAAGTCTGTTTTGATGAATGTGACGAGGAGAACAGAAGGGAAAGTCTTTACTTATTCATTCCATCTCCTGCCGCTGCTCCTGCACTCAAGGAAATCTAGCATCCCTGCCCGAGGAGGAGCAGGAGGAAACAGGAAGTGGACGCTAAGTGCTGCGTTACCCATGGAAACGCTTTAGGGAGAGGACCTCAGGAGCTCGGACCCTGTGGGATCCGTGTCCTGCTGCCCTATTAACCCCCATTTTGTTGTTAGACTATTAATTTGCTCAGCCCGTCAGAAGCTCTTACAGTCAACTGCACATCCTGTAATCACTTTTGCCACTTCACTTCACCCATTATGACCCATGCTGTCCTCACTGTTTGGTACAGTCTGATGAGTCCTTTTTGACTCAGCAGCCCAAAGTGGCCCAGTGACCCACAGACGTCCCAGCAGGAGTGGGAGGGTGGCAGGTGGGGATGGGGGGTGATGGTTGGAGGGGGGGGAGACTGGAAACGATTTAACGCAGCTGGGAGCCTGTCACCACTCAGCAGGAATACTGCAGACACGCCTCAGCTCACGCTTTCAACATTTTCACTTAGAGTATCCATACTGTTGGGTAAAGGGTAACTCCACCAATTTAACACATTCAAGTGTGTTTACAGGTCTTGGTGAGTACTACCGCATATATAAGTAAAGTAGTAAGAAGCCTTTCGTGGCTCCAGAGGAAGCCGCATGCAATCTGATAAAACTGCCTCCAGTGATGTCACTTAGTTGCTAAATTGCATTGTGGTTATTGTAGGCGGCAGTTTTTGAAAAGTAAGAAGAATGTGGGAACTAAAAAAGGCGATATCTTTGGTACTGCTGTATCCATTTTGATCATTTGCTTTAAACTGTCCAACTGTAATGGAGTCCAACAGTGTTATAAACCTACATAACCTATAATACAACATCACCACAACACATGCTCAAGAGAATTTCATGTTTTTCTAAACAAACCCTGTAGAAAGGGCTGGAAAACAATTAGTTTCTGTATCTGTAGATACTGTCCGACTTCATTGCCCTGTGCTGCTGAGCCCCGAGTGCATTGGTTCCTAGTGGAACCAAAAACGGACATTACTCAAATAGGAGTAAAAGGGCATCTGTTGGGGACTATTTCCAGCTCACATTTGGTCCTCTAATGAGTATTTCTGGACCCAGGATGTTGTATGTGCAGTTGAGTCAAAATAAACCAGTGTGTGTTCATGATGGTAATGAAGAGGCATGTTGGCCAGTCCAAGGTGTGGCTCAGTGATGTGTTTTTAATAGTTTGTGGACAACAGTGAGCGCTATACAGAATACTTATAATACTTCAGCTGCCAGCTGAAGCTGAAATAACCTCTAGGGACATCGTAAGGGACTTGACAGCTCCTCTAGACTCACAGAAGACATGAAACAGCTGTTATCACAGACAAGTAGTAATAACAATGGACAGTAATCAAACCATTTATAACTAAGAGTGGAATTCAACTTATGTATTTCTTGAATACATAACGTACAACTAAATCAGTCAAGTAATCATTTTAGGAAAAAGAGGTGAGGCAGTGTTAAACGGATGTGTGTAAAAAGAGATCCCTCGTGAATGTTTTAATTCATGTTTAACCCTGCACATTTTACATGGCCATGCCAGTGACTGCCATTAAATGCAACATTAAACTGTCAGATTTTTGAATGGAGTCTGGCAGGATGTTCTCACCATGCAGACATGAATGGACAGAGTGCATCAGCGCTCGAGCTATGATTAACGATCATTAATCATCATTAGAGGACCAGTAAAAGAGGAACGTGCATAAATAGCTTTTTGATTCCGGGGGTTAAATCCCGCTCTGCAAAATGAGCAGAACTTTGTGAATAGAAGCGTCTATGTCTGGGCTTGTGTTCCCGCCTGGCGGCCATGTTAGAGCAGGCATCTCTGACTCTGTTGACACAGCCAGTTTATAGAGCCCCCAAGGAGGCGATAGGAGTAGAAAAGCAGAAAGAAAAGAGGGAGCAGCAGAAGATGGGGGTGGGGGGTGGATGAGGAATGACTCACTGATATCATAGCACTCATATGTCACTGAGTCGACAGAGCAGAGTCACGCAGCGAAGCTCACGCTTGGCCAAATGAAGACGTCGAGTCTTGCCCTGATGGGAATGTATGGACATGTATGGAGAGAAGTTGGTGTTAATAGATCACACACTCTTAGCCTGTCTTCCTTCCCTCTCTTTCCACTGATCATAATATTTACTGTACACCCCCGACTACCTTGGAAAGACTGTTATGCAACGTCTCAGTGATGTACTCATGAACTGTTGCACTGAACTAATAAAACTGTATGATATACTTCTGCTGGAAACTTTCATCCGAAGCACCTTAACAGCATCATGAGTGTAAACATTTCTGCACCGAGCGCTGATCAAACTTAAGATGGAGCTACGTGGGAGTGTACACACCGTCTGTGTCTGGCTTTACACACTGCGAGAGGCTAGCGGGCATACTGTCTTTGGTAATGTGTCAGGGGTGTGCTGAGGAAACAGTGTGAGAGGCAGAGATGGGTCTCAGAGAAGCTCGGGGCCTGTTTACAGTAAACTGCTGAGTGGCTTACACTGTGTTCCTTTATGTCTGTGGCTCACCGGGGGATCGCACGATTCACTTGTGCAAGCAAAGGTCACGAGCACGGGGAGACACTTAAACACACACAGTGTACCTGATCTCATGTGACAGATATAGTGTATCATTTGGGGGCCGAGGACGCACAGTCTGTGAATGCATAAGCAGTATGTGCAGTAGCATGTTCTTCCAAAGAAAATAATATGAGCCAGATAATGTTATTATCAGATGGGAGTCAGCTCTGTGTTGTTCTACTAAATACCAACAACATACATTTGTTGATTGTTACAGATTTTGCTATACTGTTTTGACCACCCTTTAGTATAACTAAAGACCCATTTATTAGCTTTAAAATACTAGACAGAAAAAGAGCCTATAGCCATTAAAGTATCTTCAGTATCTGTGAGGCTACAGGCCTAGGCACAGTGGTGTTTTAAGCTAAATGCTATAGTCAGCATGCTAAAATGCTCACAAGAACAATGCTAACACGCTGACGTGTATGAAAAAACCAAAAGGTAAGAATGTTTACCATGTTCACTGACTTAGCAGTAGTGTGTTAGCATGCTAACATTAGTTAAAGGGGCGCTACGTAACAATTTGTCGAAATTTACATGCATTATTCACTTGTTTATTGCCCATATAGTTAAGAAACAGAGTCCGCGAACATAAACCACTAGCTTCCAGCCCAACGCAGAAGTTCCACAGAGCCCCTTTAAGTAGCACTAAATACAAAGTACAGCTGAGGCTCATGGGAATGTCATTAGTTTTGCAGGACTTTGGTCGTAAACCAAAATACTGGACGCAATGATGGCGCCACGGGAAAAGCAAAGGGGTCACTAAAGTTGTTGTAATTCATCCTGAGGGGAACATGAATGTCTAGCTACTGAATTTCATGGCAATCCATCGAACAGTTGTCGAGACTAGAGACCAAAATACGTCAATGTCCTGCTGAAAATGCCACTCTGCCAGCGAGGTTAAGACGTTTCAATTAAATTTCCAGAGAATGGACCATATGAGGATATATATTAGTTACAAGCTGGGATAGCATGAGGTGGTACAGTTTTCAGTTTGTGAGTCTGTGTGTGTCATCACAGTGAAATGTGGTCCTGGAGACACCTATTGTAGCGGGAACTAACATACAAGCAGTTTTAAGTACATTGTTAATGCGTAGAATAGCTAAATAAAGTCTGTTCTGGCCTATTGCTTTGAGATTAATGCTGACAAGTCATGGTACTCTTACACTGATACAAAAATGAGGTAATAATCCATATTTTCACAAAGAAGTCCTGCTCACCGATTTGCAGCAGTACCCATAATGTAACAACTATCCACTTCAGTCTTCATATGTCAAACGATGCAGCTTAAAATCTGTCATGTCTCGTAGTGTTAGTGAAGCATGCTTATCATTTGTCTCAGCTTGCACGGAGCGCCAGATGGTTCGCATTCATAGCTGATTTATCACATCAGCAAAGTGTCAGGTAAGCTGTCAGTCACAGCGAAGTTACTTAAAAGGACTGTGATTGTCAAAACAGTCAATCATCTGATGCGACAACCCCCAGCCCTGTAAGAAGCTCAAAACAGCCACTAAAAATGATTTGAATTTCCTGCACGAGGCAGGTCTGTGAGAACCTGTGAAATACTCGACTCATTTGGCAGTCAGGGAATGAACAAATCATCATTTTCTGATTTATGTCCATTTGATCCACTCCAGTGAAAGTGTAGTTGAGTCATCTACAATGCGAGCACAGGCGTGACGATTTGTATGCTGTTTTCATCATCTACTCCAATCTAATATAAAGTCAGTATATCTCAGATTCATTACACAGGCAACAAAGATGACACACTTGCCTCGCTGATCTACGGCTGTTTGGAGAATCCACTGACATTCAACTCATTTGCATAACCATTTCCCTTGATGCATTTGTGTGAGAGGGGTAGCAGTGTGATTGTATCGGACCGTGCCATGCGTGTTTGGCAGAGAATGAGACTTGCTGAAGGCATCAGAATGAAAAACTGTCGTGCCAGCGCTCAGTTGTCCCATCGCGACTGTCCCTGGCACAGTGGGACGTTGCATTCCAACAAGCTTTGATTTCAGTGATGTGGACAACAAATTTCCTGAAAAAAGTGAGTGAGATTGATTCGCTGGGTCCAAGTTGGTCCGGTTGAGTCATATCTAATTACTGGAGATCCATTGATCGCCTGCGTCTGTAAGCTCGCAGCAGAAAACCACCCTGATGTGTGCCCTCAGAAGAAGTGAGATGAGCCATGAATATTCATATGTGTGCAAGTCGGACACTCTGTCAAAAGGGTTTATCTTTGGAGGGCACAAGAGAGCGCTTGATCTGCCGCACAAAGGACAGTCTTGCGTCTGTGAATTAGCCATTCACACCACACAAATATGTGAGATGGCAGTAGTGTCTGGTTTTCAGTGTCTTGTGGCGATGCCTTGTGCTCAGCTCGCGTCGAAGGACAGCAAATGTGAAATGATCCTTAATTGTCTCTGTCAGAAAAGGGAGGGCAAAAAAGAACAACACTCATGCAGAGGTCGTCTTCTTCACATGTCTTCCTCTTTAAAACTCTTGCCTTGATACTCAACATCTTTTGTATAAAACAGCCGAGTAGCTAGCTCGCTTTAATAATTCATGACTTTAATTTCTCAGATGTTAGGAAAGGGAAATGAATCATGTCTGCTCCTTGGTTCCTTCACCCCCCGCCATGCTGACCTCTTATCCTCCCCTGACCCAGAATGTTAACCGATACTGCCCCGTCTTCTCTCCAGGAGGACTACGACCGCCTCAGGCCGTTGTCCTACCCCATGACTGATGTCTTCCTCATCTGCTTCTCGGTGGTAAACCCTGCCAGTTTCCAGAATGTGCGTGAAGAATGGGTGCCGGAGCTGCAGGAGTATGCACCCAGTGTCCCCTACCTGCTCATTGGCACCCAGGTAAGTGCTCTGAAGCACAGGTCTTCTCGCTCAGCTCCAAATTGCTGCATTTGCAACATGAGGATATAACATGGAAATTCACAGTTTGAGCCTGAAGTTGGATCCAGATTGTTAAAGAACCAATTTAGAAACACAGTGCTTATATATGTAATCAAGATATGGAAATCTGACTTTCTACAACATGGGACCATATGGGACCACTGTGCTCTACTGACTGCTGCTCAAAAGCATTTGATGGAGGCAGCTTAATCAAAGATACGGAGGCTCAGATGCTGAGACGTGCACTCAAGCATCGTCAATAACCTACAAAAGCCATACACGACAACAAATCTTCAGAATAAGGCAGAGCAGAGCAAAGCTGATTGCTGAGGTTCACTGAGTTCATCAGACAGGTCATGATGAGTCACTTAAAGAATCCGATGAAACTGCACATCAAACTGCGCCAGCTTGTCATCCTGCAAGACAAAACTGACATTGAGGAGAAAAGTGGCATACTTACAATTCCCACCTTTGTCTTATAATATATAAGATATATTTATTGGATAAGCACTGAAAAGATGAGTGTTGTGAGAGAGATGAGATTTCTCAAGCATACAATACATTCATGCAGCGGAACCTGTGTTCTTTAATCCCAAAACTCAAGACAGAGAACAACATTGGGAACTGGGAGGGAACCAGAACTGACACATCTAAAAGCACCGTGTGCCACCACTGATTTAAGGTGGCAATAGATGTCTGAAACAGGCCCAGTGGACAGTAAACAGCAATGAAAAAGCCAAACAACTGTCCCACTCCTGGGATTTAGTTTGGTTTTATTCTGTCATCAAAAACCTACAAACTTGTTCGAATATTCAGTAATCAAGAATGAAAAAAATGTAAAGCCTAAAAAAACAAATCTAATGTAGGACCTGGACTTCAGCCTGGTAAAAGTCCACAGTTGGAGGTAGTTGGACCATGATGGTGATTTTGTTTTTTTCCTGACATCTGTCTCAGCATAACAGCTGGTTTGTCCACTACAGTATAAACACTGTCCAGAATTCATGAAGTCTGTCATTGCAATTCATTTATAAAGGTAATACTGCAGTAATACTTCTACTACTACTAATACACCATTTTGGTGATTAACAGTAATTGATTTTTGTTGGCTACTAAGGCCAGTTGACAAATTATCAACTAGTGCTGGGTAATATATCAATATATATAATTATCATGATATGAGACTATGTATTGTCTTAGATCGTGGAAATTGTTATATCATGATATGGCATTTTAGGAGATTTCAAAATATCGAGATATATATCTTGTATGGCAATATAGCCTAAACATTGCACAACACTAGTTTAAGGCCACATCACCCTGCCATGTAACCATCTTACAAAGTTATTTTTGTCTAGCGTGTGAACAGACAGTTATCTATTTACACATACAGCAGAAAAGGAGAAACATCAGCAGTCATTTGCAGTCATGTTCCATGTCAGCTGTCTTTTTTGGCGAGGGAAAAACCTGACTCTTTACCTCTTAAATGCTCAACTATGTTCACCAGCTGGAGGCTTACAGTGTCTGTCTGTTGTTGTGTGTTGCCCGAGTAACATATAGATGGTTCAGCAGATTTCTTCATTGAAAGCAGCTGCCTGCTGCGGTTGGAAACAAGGTTGATAAGAGCAGTGAGACTAAACCAAACTGGTTAAGTTCTGAGCCATGAAACCAAAAGCTGACAGATGCTGAAATGTTTGGTAGAGCTGATGGGTACTACAGAGTATAGTGATGATTTTCTTCTTTTCAAATGACACATAGTCACACATAGTCATGTTTATTTCAGCCTGGGAGCCTTGAACCTCAGCCTTTGCACAAAAAAAAAGAGTTGATTTATTATTCAAACAAAACATTTGGATCATCCAGTAAAAAAACGAATCTTGGGACTTCAGGCTGATCTGGTACATTGGGGGTTAAAAGGTCTGTGCTGGTGCTGCAGCCCTCCCTGCATTAAAGTTCATCCATGAATCAGAAATTTCTAAACCAGCAATTAGCTTACACAAGGATTGCAAAAGCTGAGCCAACGTCCTGTGATCCTTGATAGAGGCATCACTAAACTCATCTACATGTTAAGAGATGACACTAATCCTAAGTATTAGCTTCTTTCTTAAGCCTTTAAACCCCTCTGCCAATACCATATCGTCTCTTAAAAATGAGCGCTGACTTGTGGGTGATTTTTGGTCTGTGTTCCCTGGCAACCAAATGCCAGTGCAGCCAGGGCCCGGCGGTGATGAGGAGGATGGAGTGGGTGTCTGATTTATCTCGTGTCAGCTGATGTTTGCTGCCCTTTTATCAGTTCCTGTCATAACTCACTGGCTGCTCGTCGGCTGGATGCTGATATGTACGCATGAGCCTCATAACAGCGAGCCACGCAGCTACAAATCACACCAATCAGGAGAAAAGGGTTAATGAAGGTTGCTCCCCGGTGAGATTGTGCAGGTGGATGCATTTATCGTAATTGGTTATTACCGAGCTGGGGATGAGTTGTGTGTGCTGAGCATTGCAATGAATACATAAAGAGTGAGGAACCTTGTGGCTGGCTGTGAAATCGCTTTGCACAAGAGCAGGAAGTGTGGGCCAACGGGGCTTTGTTTCAAAATGAGAGAGCAGTTATATACACTTGAGCTCTCGTAGCTATGTTTAGAAGCATGAGGATACTGTATGTGTAGTAACGCCTGACTTGACTTTCAGACAAATCAGACAAGTCGATAAGAAACTCTTGACATCCATTAATATTGATATCCATACTATAACAGTAATATTGATGTTGATTTAGCTTAGAGGAAGTGTCCCCTTATCTCTTTCAGATTGACCTTCGTGATGACCCCAAGACTATTGCCAAACTGAATGACATGAAGGAGAAGCCCATCGCCACCGAGCAGGGACAGAAACTAGCGAAGGAGGTTTGTATGTTTGTCGTATGTGCGCAAATGAAGTAATACGCACACAGTGAAAGAGAGTTCACGTTCCCCGTCGTAGAAGTTAGCTGCCAGGTCCAGTTAGATTCCTGTGTGTTGATCTGACCCAGGAATGTCTCTGCAGGAATTTCAATTCTTCAGTGAAATGCCTGGAATCAGACCTCTGTACATTCTTTGCCTCGAAAATGAATCCAGGAATACATTCTGGGTCAGCACGAATGTCCAGGGGAGTTCAAGGGTGTAGGAAGTAGATACCAAAATGTGGTCAGTGATTAATCGCCCCTGTCAGACAGAAACCAAGAATAAAAGTCAAACTGGTCAAAAATTACAGTCTTGGCTCATTTGAAAGTGGACATCCATGCATTTTTGGCAACGTAAGATAGAATTTAAAAGGCACGTGGGAGTCATGAAGTTCTTCTAAGGCCACAAGGGAGCATGATGATAATTTCAAGATTTTTGAAAATCACTTAAATTGCAGCTATTTCCTCCACCGTCAGCAGTGTTTTACCTCGGACATTATTACGTATAACTCTTCTGTAACTGACTTCCACGTCAAGATTAGACAAACTGCATCTGGTTGTTGCATTTCATTATAATTTTTACTCAAATATCATATACCACAAATGTGGAAACATATAATGCTATCATGGACACATTTTCATTTTCAAGATTACATTCCCCTATATTCGAGTCCCCCTGGGCTTGAATAGGATAGACTGGAGTTTTTATAGATTTGCTACATTTGATTTTTGAAATGTGACAGTCATTGCTCCTGGCCCTGTTTCCAGTCTTATGCTAAGCTAAGCTAAACTACTGCTGCCAGTAGTTCAAAGTCACATTTCCCCCAAAATTGTATCTATTCTTTAAATGCTCTCAAGTTGGGCTCAGATATTTATTATTCGTGCAGGTGGAAATATCGGTTTATGTTACTACAAATCGAGCAAGAACATTTGACATGTCCAGCCATCATCTTTGTTTGGATTAGGAAACATAATTACAATTTCAGAAACAGATTTTAAAAAATGTCATTTATCGTGCATCCGATGGCGCGGTGATGAGAATGGCATGTGTTTATATTCAATGTATGACTTTCTTTTTTTTAATCAAGATCAAGTCTTTGAGGATTCAGAGTGGCAGTGAGTGTTGTTAGAAGACCTTGAGGCTCGGCTCTGTGACTTGAATCTAAGGAGAATATATGACAGGCACAACTGGGGCTGCAAAGTGACATTACTGGGTTAGAGACATGAGGGAGGCGAAAGATGTAATATTGTCGAGATATTGTCTAGATATGTAGGAGGACATTGTATTGAAGATGGTTTGTATTCCCCTGTTAAAGAAAAGAAATTTGATCAATTTGAGCATCTAGTCTATGATGTTGATCAGTCTAATCAATTAAAACTACAACCAATTAGACACTATTCCTACAGAGACAGTGGAGCTGGTCTGCTCAGAAAGTCTGTCGTGCACAGAGCAGCAGCACTGAAGGTATTTATAGCTGCCAGTTAGCCAAAGACCATGTCATTCAGATGTGTCCCTCATGGAGATGTTCATTATGGCTTCACAGCTATGACATGACGGTTATGGTGATGACGGGCAGTTAGTTTAGACATGACATCACCATGTAGAATTGTCAACACGGTTTCCATCACATGACCGTATCATGTAAAATGAGGTGCATGCCTGAAGGGGCTACAGGCTACAGGCGTAGCCGCCTCACAAGCGGTTAAGTCAAGTACAACATGTTAACAACGGCACATTTTTTCTGTGGTTGAAACGGCTCCGTAAAAAACAATGATCGTCCCTGTATGAGCTCTACTTGCCGCTCGCCATTATCAGCTAAAGTTACCCCATAATATCAACCATAGCCAAAGCAAATAATATATTATTACACTGCTGTTCTTATACAATCATAGCGTTAGGTTACAGACACACACTCAGAAGCTGGCTGTCTGAGCCTGAGCCTCTTTTGTTGCATTTTCTCAGTGGTGGAGAAGAGTGCTGTATGCTGTGAATCTGATGTCATAATATCATCTCAACAAGCTTTGTATATATAATCTAAAGTAATTGTGACTGTTAAATATGCCATCCTAAAGAAAACAGAGAAGAAAACACAACTCAGTAGCTTTTTACAGGGGGTGACAGACTATTTCTTGGCAGGGATGCATGTATCGTTTTCCAGCAAACTTTAGATACCCCCTCCGTATGAGGAAAGCCTTGACGGCAGCACTTCCATGGAAACCGTGCTCACGTTGGCACATTACATATTTTTTTGACTGATGGTCCCTCCTTTCTTTTGTCCTCATCAGATTGGTGCATGTTGCTATGTGGAATGTTCAGCTTTGACCCAGAAGGGCCTGAAGACGGTGTTCGACGAGGCCATCATCGCGATCCTGGCTCCCAAGAAAAAGAAAGGCGCTCTGAAGAGAAGACTGGGACCCCGCTGCATCAACTGCTGTCTGATCACGTGATACATAAACCTGCAGACCGTTCAGCAACCAACCATAAACCAAACCTGGACTGAAGGCAAAAGACAAGAAGAGAGGACTGAAAAGGACAAAACAAGAGCTACTTTTAAGCTGCAGGGCTCTTGAAAGGCCATAACTCTCTCCTGCTGTCCAACGCGAGTTGAGGATCAGTTTACTACCAAAGGAGCACAAAACCCAAGTCAGTCTCTTCTTCAAAAGACTTTCTTGCCTCGAAAGTACCTTCTTTTATAACCATTTTTAATCATGTTTCCTGTACAAAATTGTTGTAAGCTGTCATACAGAAAAAAAATGACATTACAGTTTTCAGAGAAATTATACATTTGAAAGAATTCATAATACTTCTATGGTTTAGAAAGCTTGATTATTGATTTGTGAATCTCTCATTATAAGAGCAGATGCCCAAATCAGGAGAGAGAGCCTGCAGCTGATAAATAATGAGAGGCTGACTTACACTGTGACAGTGGCCGGGATACAGTTTTTTAATTTAAAAACCTGTGCTACAAAAACTCTGCTGGCCCACCAAGTCTGTCTACGATTATTTGTCAGTTGAGGATCTGCTGTGAGGATAACAGAAATGAGTGAAATGCTGTTCATTCAACACATTTTGGACCTGGGACTGTATCATTTGAAAGTTTTAGAGTCTTGTTTTTGCCTTATGAAAACCCCATTATTTTATAGTGTGGCATGCCAAAACATACTGTAAGTTAGGACCGGGGTGGAGGTCTTCATCAGGAACTGAAGAGGTCTATTATCCATTTAAAAAATATATATATTATCCAGAGTTTATCATTCTATATCTCTAAAAGAGAGATGATCTAGTCTGCGCAAATATTATTTTGTCAACTGATAGCTTACTTTTTTTCCTTTTTGATTTTGTTATCCTGCAATAATGTGTTATCCTTTTATCGCCTTTAAGAAGGTTTAGAAGAGAGGAGAAGAGGGATCTCATTTTAAAAAATGAAACTCTGATTCCTATCCTACATCCAAAGAATCATATGCACACTTTCATCAAATTCAGGTGGCTAAGGTGACCCGATACTGTATAATGTACTGTCTAATGCACAACATGAAGCACACACGGCGCCACTTCATTTCCCAGCACTACAAAGCACATTCCTCTGCTTTTAAAAACGCTGCCCCTCTCCCAGAAAAGAAAGCACAGAAGATGCACACTGTCCCATCAGGCACAAGTATGAGCATAGCACACCATTTTACCATAGTATTATACCATCATAGTGAATGGCCGTCATTTGCACCAGCTGTTCATGAATTCACACTTGGCTGCAGCACCATCACGCTAGTTCTTTTGTTGAGATTAGTTGTTAATAAACAGCTACACATCTGCCAGACGTAGCGGTTGTGGCTATACCGTTAGCTAAAAGTGAACCAACTCACAAAGATAATGTTAGCTAAGATAGCAAAGCTATTAAGCTAATGAACTATGTTTAACAGTTTAGCAAACAGAAAACACACAAGATTTTAATTACAAAATGTTCATCCTAATAGTGAACGGACAAGCTAAATAACATTGTTTTTTTTATCGTATTTAGATATTTCCAAGTCATTCTACAGCTAACTCTGACAAGCATATCTCCCCCCTGTATGCATGTATAAATAAAACAAAGTCATACCTGTTGCTCTCTGTTAGCAAAGCGTACAGAGGCGCTCAAGAACGTGAATAAAATCACATCCTTTGGACTGTCGTGGAAAATCTGACCCGACTCCTTCACAGAGAAATCCAAAGTCCAGCAGATTTAAACAACTTTTATATATAAAAGAAATCATCCACAAGCTTGTGAAGGCAACTGAGGACGGGGAAGGTCTAATTTTCCACGTCACGTAACTATCGGCTCGCATACGGCCAATAAAAACGTGATTAATACATTTTAAATGCTACAAATTGTTACAAAAAGCATTGTTGTAAAGCATCTGATTTACGCTAACATCTTCGGACTGCTAGCTGGTTGTTGCAACTTGATTTAGTTAACCCCTCCTTTTCACACTAGTACGCTCTAAGAACTTAGAAAAGACTCTATGCACAAACCTAGCAATGGATTTATGAATAGCTGGTGCAACCAAGTATGAACAGGTCAACCCTTGAAATTAAAATTATAAAAATATAACTACCATACTTGATGTGATGAGGTCTTCACCGGACAGCTGTGAAGGGTTATATATAATGTATGGAAACAACATTGTAGTTTGATCTCAAACAATGTAACAATCCTGTTCTTGTTTTTTCGTTAGCAACACTGTAAAAACAGGTTATCCCGTAAGAATGCATTGATCCATGTAACAGAGTCACCTTCTGCAACACTTCAAACTGAAATTGAGACAATATGTGAAGATTACCAGTATTTAGAGAGTAGTTTAAATACTTATGAGCCACCAAAACAACTGTATGCAACAAAGGTTTGAAGCCTACATGTCTGTAATACTGTGGGTAGTAACTTGAGATTGTGACTGATATTTTTCTTGCAAGCCAAACATCCAATATCTTTTTGTTTTTATGCATTTCTTTTCTTAAGATATTAATCAAAGGTGCCAACTCTTGCTAAATGACTACGGTTCATTTTTCTGTCCAGAGTCAGATATGATGATTGATTAAAGCTTTAATGTAAATGGTGCTCCTCCTCTCTGTCCCGGCCTGCATTGTATAAAGTGTGTTTGTTTTTGAGCAGCAGGGTGGATTGCAGGGTGAACGGCCCTTCTCTCTCAGACAGTTTTGCTTGCTTAACGTTGTGTGAAGGTCCACCCTCAGGATCCAGGACCTAAGTGCCGCAGCCACCAATGCATTCTCCCATTGATGCTCCTCTCTTCTCAATAAATGTGTTTACTGTGTTAATAAGCCGGCTTGGAGGGTTTAACTTCGGGAGATGTGCTTTGAAACGCATTTGTGAAATTAACTTTCCTGGAACAAAGGGCGTTCATGTGCATTATGGGTCGGACGTCACTGGGCTGACTTGATAAGCAGGTCAGCAGAATCAGACTGTGAGGTACACGCAAATCCTCTATGTTCATTTACGTATGCTTCGTTTAGAAAGTTTCCTTTTTCTTTAAAACCTCTAAAATTGGCAACATTTCATGATTTTACTCTTTATGCCATGACTCAGTCTGTTTAAGGATGAGTTGTGTTGAACTCTGAAGCATGAGCGCCACTTGCTGACCACTTTTTTTTCACAGAATATGTCACCTTTCCGCTTTTACTCAGGTCTTAAGGGCACTTCCACATGCACGTTATTCTTTATACTCCACTTCACATGTGTGTAGTTTCCCATCTGAGAGGTTCTTCAACCTCCTGATACTTATTTTGGAAGGATTGTCCTGCCCTTGTTTCAAAGTTTAAAGGTGCAATATGTAAGAATTTACCACATCATATCACCAGAGCAACCTCTCTCTGCTGCTAACTACAGCCGCTGTTAGCTATTTAGTTCAGTTGTTCATCTGCCATGCAGCTAGTAGTCACAAGTGAAGTGTTTGTGTGTACACTGCTGGCACACGATCTTTGGACCGTAAAGGGCCAGGGCTAGCTGGTTAGCATGCTAAACCTGCTTTGCGACACATTAGATAGATGCTATAACATCAAAACTGCTAGTTTTTCCCAATCTGTTGTTAATTTGGGTTCATTTGTCAAAGTCTTCAACCAGAATTCTTACATTCGACATATTGCAACTTTAATGAAGCATCTCCAAAATGTATAATAAAAACCTTTTTGTCTTGGTGAGTTACAACTCCATACTGGACAAACTAACTTAGCCACCTAGCCTACAACTGGAAAGGATAACCAGAAAAGCGAGTAATAGCACAATTCAAGGTAGCAATTGTAGTTTTATTGATTTGTACATTCTGACAGTACTGTAAATAAATATATAGGGTGAAACACAGTCTGATCTGAACAAACCTGGCAAGACATAGTATCAAAAAAAGCACAAGATCAAAACCTCTCATTTCCCCATAATCAGAGAAAAAAACTCTGCCTGAATCTTGGGATCTTTTTGGTACAGTCCACGCATGGCAGTTGTTACAGTCTTGGCGTTCATCTTCTCCACACCTCTCATCACCATGCACATGTGACTGAAATTCAAAGAGACAGTTTAACTTAGCAGGAAAGGTCAAAAGCACATGAGTTACATGGGAGTAAGAGTAAAAAATGTTGTAATTGGGAATTAGGAGACTGCAGAATACGGGACTATATCCTCCCATATTCAGGAGGTTTGAATCTAAATTCTCCAGAGTCATCCTCGTAATAACTTAACAATTTGATGTATATAGTATCACAAAAACAGTGAAACCACCTCACATATGCTGGATTAAAGCAGATGCATTAGACAAAGAGTTAAGACTCACACAGCTTCAATCACCACTGCCACTCCAGCAGGCTGCAGCGCCTCCTCGATGGCTGTTGCTATCTGTTTGGTTAGACGCTCTTGAACTGTGGAGAGAGAAAAAAAACACACTGACTGTAACACAGGGAAAAAAGACAGGAAGGATCGAGGAAATGAAAGACTGGAATCAGACATATTTTACCTTGAAGCCTCCTGCTGAATATCTCAACAATCCTGTAGAGACAGTAGAAAAAAGTGATACGTTTTTTTTTTTGTTTTTTTTGCTTTGTTCTGGGTGTCTGCATGTGTCAGGCTATTGTTATCACTTACCTCGCAAGCTTGCTCAAACCCACCACTCTCTTGTTTGGAAGGTATGCTATGTGAGCCTGACACAATGGAAGAAAAGATACAATGAGGATGATGAGAATCAGAAGAATAATGAGTCTCCCAGGAATCTGAATAGCTCTGTGTTTAAGTTACCTTGCCAAAGAAGGGCACCAGGTGATGCTCGCAGAGAGAGAACAGGTCGATGTCCTTTACAACCACCACCTCATCGTGGTTCTCATCAAAGATGGCATCGTTCAAGATATCTGTGGAGGTGAAATGCCAGTCATGCATACTTTCTTAATCAAATGTGTCCTCTCTGAATCCAATTCAACAAGAGGACAACAAGCCTTAAGATTGAAGTGTTTCTTACATTGGATGAGTATTGCGTAAATTTGCTTTTTCAGAATCCTCAACTAGCTTTTACAAACAAAAAAGAAAACCTGCAGATAATAATTGAAGATTCATAGCAATGAGACACAGAGTATTTGCCACTATTGCACGTGTCATGTTACAATGTAATTCTCCATCTGCGCTCACCGTGGATCGTCTCCTTGTAGCCTTTCGTGAGGAACTGCATGGCTTTGGCTGCGCGTAACGGTGTGCGTAAAAGGCCCTCGCGCTCGGTGTTCTCTCCAAGCTCGCTCAGTATGGTGCGGTACGCTTTCTCTATGCAGACCAACTCGGTCGAATCTGCGCCTTTCTTTGAGTCTTTCTCCTCTTTGCATGAATGTTTAGACTCTATGCACTTGCTCGACTTGGTCACCGCGGGCGCTTTCCCGTTCATCGCTGGAGCCGCTGCAGGACGGCTTGTGGTGAGCTGATAAAATCTGAAATGGTGTAATCGATTTACCTGTACCTATAGGGGAGAGAGACAGAGGGGGTAGATAGGTGTTGTGGTGTGTGTTATAGTGCGTCATTTTCCTCTGGAGATCACTGATGAAGACTACAGTAGTGGCCGTTTGATTCACAATTCTGACGACTGCGTGAATTCTGCATGGAAGCTGTATCCGTGTAACAGCCTGTCACACTGTAGTTGACCTCTTCAGTGTGACGTGAGACTATCATAGTCTAACTATTGATCTAGGATTATAGCAATAACTCTTTAATTTCCTAAATGAGGCATCTGATCAACATGCAGAGGACTTTTCAAAGGAATCCACAGCTGATGACAACTATCAACTGATTCTGTGACATCAGTGTAAATAATTCAGGGTCCCATGATCCGAGCTAAGATCACCTAGGACTGTGACCGGAGATGAAACTGCAACCACCCTCACTCCAATGACATGTCACAGCCATCCATAGGACACTTGAAGTCAGTCAGGGTTAGGGCTGCTGAGAGGTCAGCCTGTGTAATGAACTCATGGTACATGGTGTGCATCATTCATGTTTTATGGATTAATTTGAATGGACACCAACATACATATAGGTCAAAGCAGCCAAATCAGGAGATAATGAGAGAGAGGAAAAAAATCCTCCCGACTCCCTAATGAAATCTCTCAATTTTGTGAGTTGTTGAGTTTAGGAGAAACTTAAACCTTGTTGAAAAGTTGTCTATGAAAAACTCTTAATTATTTGGGCCTTCTTGTAAATTCGGCAAATCTTATACATGAAGTTATTTCTGTCTTCGAGTGAAAAACATTGTGTCCTGTACAGACATTTTATAGATGGAGGAACATATACAACGTAGATCTGCCTGTTTGTCACTGTTAACAGAGACTCCAGTCTGTAGTGTAGTTCATACAATCGACTGCTCACAAATTTTTTTTTCCCGATGGTTTTACACATATAATAAACATTTCTTCTACTAATAAAAATAGTAGATTTGCAGATTTTTTTTTTTTTTACTGAATAAAATTTACACAGACAGAAAAAAAAAACTTTTCACCTGCTTATTTAAAGGTTTTACTATTGTGAGGGTTGTTTTGGTATCATCAATTGGTATAAAAATATATGCAAATAAATTGGGAAAATCATGTAAAAAATTATCCCCAGAATGCATTGATGCTGTCATCATGGCATTTTGTTTGTATGGTGTTAATTGTGACCGTCATCAGACAAAACTGTAAACTCGTGAGAGACGCAGGGATTAAAATGGAATATTGAATTAAACTGCACTGGGAGTCTTTCATTTGGCTTTTTTCCTCCAGGCTGTTGTCATGTGCCTTGCTCCAGTGACTTCTCTTTGGCCCTCAGCCCAAAGTCATGATCTGCCGCCCTGACATTGATTTCCTGTCACAGCCATGGGTTCTTTGGCCTCCTATCTGGCGCGTCAGTTTAGGTAATTTAAGTGATTTCACATTTTCTCTCTTTGGCTAGTTTTTTCAACACTATCGTGTCCTGACACTTTGTAAATTCTCTCTTCCTCGGTCTGCTTCCATGATCTCCTGCCTCGCTCTGTTTGCCAATTTTACAAACACTTTCTTCATGTCTAGTTTCTCACAATCTGTTTTGATGTTTTTTAAAAGCAGACATATGTGCAAAATGCTCTACTTTTTTAAATATTACTGTCTACTCACTGATGACAATCCTTCAAAGGTTTACGTGACAAAAACACTGCAACAGTACCACATGCATAAGTATTTAAAGGGTATGTATTGATATAGTAATACTAATGTAATGTATTAATCACTTTTTTATTGGCTATATGTGAGCGGATTGTAACTTGACATGAAAAGTGAGACCTTGCGTGTCTCTCTCTCCACAGATTCCCCTCAAGGACAATATTGTTTATTTTCCATCACACTATGTAGAGATACAGGTTGATGTTGTGATTGTTGTGTCATCAGCAACAAATAAATTCTAATTTATCTTGGAAGCCTTGAAATACACATTATTGATGAGTTATAAAGCCACCCTATGTGTGTATCATATTAAAGGTGAAGCAGACAAACCTGGAGAGAGATAGTTATTTGTTGAGTCTCATTCCCATGTCGTCACATACCGATGCTTTGGGTTGGTACTTAGACAGAGCCACCGGGATCTTTCTTCAGATTCTTCTACTTCAGCTTCTGATTATCTCTTCTTAAATTGATGACTGAGCTATTCATAGACTGTATAAAGCAGGAATCCTAAACGCCATCTGTAACTTTTTGTTTTGTTTGGCTGGTGCTCGAAATGAAGTGCTGCTGCAAAACAGGCATGTGTGCATTTAAAGCTGGGATGCTGGATGAAATGATACCTGATTCGCAAACATCAACAAAACTTTTGAGACACTTAGCAGGGATGAGAAACTTCGCCATTTGGATGTTGATGCATTTTTATTTCCACCCTGCAGCCACAAGATGGCCACCTCGCCTTTGCCACTACACGAACAACTCCTAGATACTGTCCAGTGTCAAGAGTCATAAAACACATACAAATCAGAACTATGTCTGTTGAAAGATTTGTTTTTCACAAGTCTGTGTGCATTTATTTTGATCAATGTCTTTCTTTACATGTACTCTGGTTATAAGACAGTACCTTCTGTACAACTACCGAATAATATCACCAATATTACAGACATTAAACTCACTTTTGTCCCTAATTTATTGAACACCATGGTACTTCTAACATCTAAACAGAACGATAAAATAAGATACAGTAACAATACAAAAGCCAGGACAAAAAAAGGGCAAATTGACAGGACCACAGTCATCTAATTCGGAATGAGGTCAGATCAAAAAGCAAGAGATAATGAAATAACAAGGATTAAAATAGTACTTTTAAGCTCTGACATGATTAAATAAGCAGTCAGTCATTTTATGCCCTCAGTTTAACTGGACTGGAAAGAGACGTGGGACCAAACAGTACCTTTATCCAACTGTGGTCCAGCATAATTTACTAAAGGGCTGATGTTTGATCTCTTCGCCTGACATAAACAACCAGGTCACCAAATCAATCACTGTATTTTATAAGTAATATAATAATAATGATAATAATAATAATGGTAAACTGTGTTTATACAGCACCTTTAAAAACAGAGTTTAGTGCTTTGACAATCAAGCAAAAGCAGGAAGACAGTATCACCGATTAAGCACTCAACACTCAGGATAAACACAAGGAAGTCCAGTCTTTGAAATGTGACTTAGCACGCAGCACGAAACCAATCTGGTAACACTTCGTAATACAGTACAGTCATGATTTATAGTGTATTTTCCTGACATGTACTGTGTAATTCCTCTCAGGTTTCCACTTAATTTTGTTGCATAAATCTGGTTTCCTATGGGATGTTTTAAGGAAACAGTTTGTTTCTCCTTTCCTTTGAAATATCCCATAGGTACCCAGAACTTATAGGAGTAAAGACAGTGTAATTTTCAATTGTCAATTGTAAATCCCTTGTTCCACTGTTCCAGTGGTAAATGGTAAGGTGCTGATTCATACGACCAAATTACGCAACAGGTTCAGAGGAAATTCTGCAGTACATGTTGGAAATTCACACTATAAATCACAGGCTGTAGTATGAAGTGTTACCCACAATCCTCGTGTACTTTTCCTACAGTCTTTACAAAGAAATAAAGTTCCCACATCAAGTGTCTGCACCTATCCATCCATTTAATATCACAACTGATCTACATCCAAATCTATTCCTGTACTGAATGAGTGCCCGTGCCCTCCACATTATCTGTCAGCACTGATGATTTGTTTTAGTTTATTTCGATGTCAGACGAGCAGCTTGCCTGCTGCAGTGAATTAAAGTTCACCATACCCTTTTAAAATATTCATTGTCTGTGGTTGGCAACTCACCTGGAACTTTCAAAATGATCCTGGTAGAACAAACCGCACCACCTGCTGCTTCAGTCATTTACAAATGATGGTAGTCCCATTCAATGGCGATTTCAGGATGGGGGGGTGCTGTGGGGACAGGGCCACCCCAGATCTGATAGGTTGTTCATCAAACAAGAATAAGCTGTGTTTTTTGAATTGTAGACTGAGTTCACATATTTTATTTGATATTTAAATATGCAGAGGCAGAGCACATTGCAATCACATGCCACAAATGTTTGAACTTCAATATATTTTTTAACTGTGTAATTTCTAAAAATGGTTTAGGCTTTCAGAACTTGTGTATAAAGTTTTGTTTTTGATACAAAGGGGTTCCAGAAACCCAAGAACCCCTGTACTTCATACATTGATTCAAACCCAATTTAACAATGATCCTGCAAGACATTGCAATCATTGTGCTTGAATGATTGATTGATTGATTGAATTACATTTCTCCCCGGAGACCAAGTTGTTATGCTGTCTACTACTGAACTAACTAATCATTTTGATAGATATTTCACAATCATTCCTCGCTCACGTGACATGCCTTATAAGATGCTGCTACAATGCATAAATATATGATATATTTTGTATGTCGACATTTCTCACTACTCGCTGGAAGAGCTAAGTCACTTGATATGGACAAGTTCATCAAATTTTTTGCAAGCCATCACCAAAATAGAAGGATTCATCTGATTTAAGATGGATGAATGCAGAGCTTGTGTGAGAGCACTTTGTAGCAGAATTAAACTGCAGTATGAGACTACAGCAGGAGCTGAATATCTGTCACACAATGAGACTATTAAAGGTGTTTTATAAAATGTAAAAACAATAAAAAAAACAATACAATGAATGCGAAGATGACTTTTGGAATTCAATTAGTAGAAACAAAGTGATACATAAAACATTTGCATTACACATTTTGATCTCCTGCCATTCACAAGGGTTCACTCTGCCATGGCCACCCCACACTCGCTCTGTGTCCGTGCCACCCCATTAAAAATCTTCTGGCTACGCCACTGGTCCCATTGTATAAAAATGTAACGGTCCTTCTTATAAATAGTCCTTTTTTTAAAATAAGACAAGTTTCTCAGTTGTAGTAGATCTAAAATGACACTTTGGTTTTGACCGTTCTCTTTCAGATCCAAGTGAATCACACTTGGATCACACATTATCATATCCTCTTTGTTGAATTGCTTGCAGATGACACAGCATAGACCCGGTAGGAGAGGTCCATGTTGACTAAAATAGTGTGAATCACTCCTGGCACAAGAATCAGTGCTAATGCAATTCTCCTTCATTTCCTTTCATAAGCACAAATTAGATCAGCATCTCGGAGATGTAAAAGCTAATGTGTTCGGACTGCTGGTGATTTCCCCTGAACTCAGCCTCGGCTCCGGCTTAACTACTACATTACTCACACCACTTCCACTTCCCATTACGCCTCGTGTCATGTGCTCATGAATGATCCGACTCCAGGAGATGACCTCATGTGTGGGTGCGAGTGACTATGAATGCTCCTTTGAGACGTTTTGGATTGTTTTAGGATTTATCCTTGGTACAAAGCTATGACACATATTCACTGGTCTGGTCTGCGTACATCTCATTCTCCACTGCTTGAGTCCTTAAGAAAGTGGATGGATTATGTGTCTGACTTTATTTCATTTCGGGGGACACTAGTTTTTACCTGCTATTATCACATATAAACACATTTATTACTTTTTCACTTTGTATATGGATGAAAAACTTTATCCTGTTGTCTAAAAATTTAACTGACGTTGTCAGGAAGCTTTACAGGTGTAATCATGGTCAGATGCCAGGGGGTCCCGGGATAAAGAGTCCACCTAACCCCTCTTTTCTCTCACTGTCCTGACCGCAGGTTTGTTTTTTGGTGATTTGACTGCTTATAAAATATGAAACTGAAGCACAAACCTCAAACAATTATGGATTTCAAACTTTGAGCCATGACCTTCCACAATATAGGGCCTCATTAACCCATCTAAAAGCCCTTATAATGTCCGTTAACGTTGTGCTATGAAGGGCCTCACACTTTTGGAACCCCGGAACAGTTGCCTGTGAATTGGTAAGGGGTGACGGGAGTATTTAGTGGCAGTAATGTGATTATTTTAATCATTCCTATACATTATAAACATCTGAGCCTGTGAATAATACTGTAATTGAGGATTGAAGCTGCTCCTCTTTGTTCTGGGGTTTCCCCCCTCACTCCTCCTGCTGGTCTTCTCACCTGGATGACATCAGTGAGTCAGTGGTCCGGCCTGGCGGTGACACAACCAGCATCCCTTCACCTCTCCACGTTTCCAAGTAGCTGCCAGTGGAGATCATCATCCTCCTCTCTCCGCTCATTGGTGACGAGAGACGCCCATCACGCGGAGCCAGCTCCGGGTCATTCCCTATCCGCACGCTCTGTCGGAAATGGCAGCCTGCTCCCTCTCCTCCATTGGACCGAGCCGCTGTCAGTCGGTCTCCCTCACGCTGAACACCGTCCGCCTCTCCGGCTCCCTGTCTGCTGAGACCGCCGTCATATTGGCTGCTAGGAGCAGCAGCGACCACGGCAGAAAAGAAGACCCCCACCATGACGAAGAGCGGGTTTTCGTGGCAGTTAAAGAATGATTTAGCCTTTTAAATAATCTTGATTACTATTTAACTAATTAATTTTAAAATATTCGGGATGATACCGTCAAGTATCCGAGTACCTTTAGTGCTTTCATCCGACACCGTGGTCCGCAAGGGGGATGTATGCCTGACTTCTCTTAATAGCCATTTTTTGCAGACAAAGAGAGCTTTTGAATAGAGCTTTCAAAAGGCACAAGGGTAAGATATGAATTCGAGAAACACACCTTTACTTGTCAAGCATGTCACATGTGTGTATTCGGCGTCTCGAAGCTCCGCAGCGCCGTTCAGTTTATTTGTCTTAATTTTTTTTTGTGTAATTTTTTTCCTCAAGCTAACACGCTATCCCAGCTAGCTGGCTGGTTAGCCAAAGCTAGCTAAAAGGCTAGAAAGTCCCACTCTAGGGAATGCTAACAGTTAGCATTTTTGACAGCTCGTAAGCCTGAACCGCTAGTCAGCGTTAGCTGAGCAGTCTGCTTGTAAGGTATATCTGTTGCCAGCAAACACAAATCGATTTAAAGATTATTTCCGAAGAATCGGTAACACATCTGACTTGAGTCACGAAGCCATTTAAACCAGACTAACGGTATCTTCCCGGCTGTGGCTACGTTTAGCGGTTTGTGTTAACGTGTTAGCAAGTCCTCTAACTTGGCTGGGACCAGGGAAAAGAGGGGCCTCCAGAAACCTAAAGGCCTTCCAACCATTGCTATATGCCCGCTATAATAACATTATAGCTAGAGAATTGCATGTCTACTATTGTCACACGTGGTAAAACATACATGTCATCTATAAAGGCAGCTCACGGTAGTGTAGGTATATGTTAATCTGGATGACAAGATCATATTTAAAGGAAGGCAGTTTTGGTCATGTAAGGATAACTTCAGTGAGTTGACTCTGGATAGGCACATTTTCCAGTTTATCTGACTTAACTAATTTAGTTACTTATTTCCAGTCTGACTTGAATGTTTTGTCATCATGAGGGCAGACTACTAACACAGCTCCACAAGGGCAGAAGAATTATTACAGAAACACTGTCTTGATGCAAATATTGCAATTTGGAGTTGCTGGAATATGTTCTTCTCTGTATTTTCTGCCTCCAATTTGAAAAGCTTTATCGTAAGTCAAAATACATTCTGTACCTTTTTGTGGAGGACAAATTATTAGTTAATAATAGTTGAATAGTTTGCCATACTAACATTTCTATTAAAAGTTTCAATATGTGTTGAGATTTAAATGATAGGACGAATCAATGCAGTTTATCGTTCATATACAGACCTTGTTTGGCTTTCTGCCATCCCACATATCTTTCAGAATGCAAGACGCTGCAAATATCTCATTAACTCTGGTCTGGTCTGAGCAGAGAAGGCGTCCTCCCTTAATCTTGTCTTCTCTCCAGCCCTCTCTTAGATCAGTATGATCCCAGGAGAATGGGTGTGTTGGGCTGCCGGAGAGCAGAAGTAGCCTAGTTCTGTTTCAGGGCGGCTTTGAATGGGTTGTGGACTGGATCGGCTTATTGGTGTGGCCATTGTTATCAATCGCAACAGTCAGAGAGAATTATATTAGATGGCTATTGTTGAAATAATTAATCTTGAACTAGCCAAGCAGAGTTTGTTCTAGGCGTAAATCTGCACTATTGTCCTGCTGTGGAAATACAATTGTAGTTTACAATGGAGTAGAAACGATCGGACCAAGAGTTCAACTAATTATAATTTATATTTGTCACTACGTGGTTGCATTTTCTTTTTATTAATTTTGCTGCAAAATGATCACTACTACACTATTACCAAAAAGAATGGAGTCATGCTAATCAATGACGACACAGGGTAGATTAGCTGAATAACATTGTAGCACGCGCTGACTGATTTTTAAGTTCTCAGTCGCCATTCCATTGCATTTGTTGCAATTCGTGATTGCTCATTTTTGCAGTACATTTTGTCTCTCTGCTTGTCCATTCAATGCTCTGAATCCTTAGCAGTTAATATCAATTGAAAGTGAAGCCATCTAAATGTGTCGAAGACACTAACAGATGTTTTATAATGTGTAATTCTAATGTGATCTAGCATGTGGTTGATAGGGGTATGTTTTTCTGCTGTTTAGGGACTTCCATTGTTGCCTATGCAAAATGAATTGTAAAGAATGATGCTATAGTCAGACTGAAGTTAATGGTGTTTTGATCATACTTGGAAACAATTAAAAAGTTTTGGTGATCCTAAATTAGAGTGAAAAGGCCTTTTTAGCCATGTGTCTTGGTCACTGGAACTTTTCATTGTTTGAATTTTTGAAGTGATTATCAAGCTGAGGGATAAAACACACCAACCCGGATGGAAAGTCCAGCCTTTCAAGATGAAGCTGATATCACATTAGCCTCACAATTCCAGTTCATCTTGGAGGGAAGTCAGCAGGGTGTGAACAGGCCATTTCAATTCGTAGATTAAGTTTATTTTTATGTTGGCTGTACAGATTCAGAATCAAGTCACAGTTCTGGCAAATTTAGGTTGTGGCTGGTAAGGCTTTGTGCACCAACAAAAGAATTGATGAATGAGAGACAGTTGTTTTATATAATCGAATTGGCTGAACAAATAGTTCATTTGAGACGTGTTGCTCAAAATGATGAAACCTTTGATTGCCTGTTTGAGCCCAAAAGATTTTATAAGGAATTGTCACGCTGTTCAGCTACAATAATGAAATCATACTTATTAACGCTGCAGTAAACAATACGCATGGTTTGGTATTGTACATAGAGATGTGCTTCTTTAATTGTAGTTTAGCAGATTAGAGTTAAATTGTTCTTGATGGTTTATATGATTGTATTGTTACACATTTA
Organism: Lagodon rhomboides; assembly: GCA_039737535.1. Lineage (NCBI taxonomy): Eukaryota > Metazoa > Chordata > Actinopteri > Spariformes > Sparidae > Lagodon > Lagodon rhomboides. The sequence continues at coordinate 17,091,279 of CM077796.1, forward strand.
CAATGGCATCGACTAAGAAAAGTTCATTGTGCATCAGTCATGATTGGAGACCTCATTTATAAAAAGGGATTTGCGATCAGTTTTGAACTTAAGTATGATTTAAGCAGAAACCACTTATGAATAGTTATTTCTGAAACTTGTGTGGAAATGATCCTTGCTTGAAGCAAAGTCTTCACTTGACCGAATGTTTTTCCTGCGCGATCTTTATGAACCTTGTGCAGCAGCAACACACTCCTATAAGCGGAGTGTTTTTACTTTGTTTGTCAACCCGCTATTTAGTCCACTGAATAGTATGTCAATCTGCTCTACTACTGCCATGATCTCGTCCTCCAAAAAGTTAGATTTTCTCTTTTGGTCCAGGCTAAACCCTAATTTGGCATTATGTAATGAGAAAATTACTAGGCAGGCGCCTTCAATTTAAGTTGATTTGAGATTAAAGATCATAGGTGTTTAAAGTGTGAATGTGATTCTTAGAACCTGCTTAAGCAAGTTTTTGTATGATCAGCATCTTTTACAAATTTAATCTTAGCACACCACCAGTAGTTGCTGTAAGACTAGGTTCAAGTATAAAAGAAAATTTTCACAAATTCGACACCTGATCCATTTATAGATCAGGATCAGTGTCTATATGGATCTGGTGGAGAGGATTGAGGTATGGTATAAATGTAAGAATATGTTTTATAAATTTAAATCGCCTACTGCCTATAGGAATAACTTTTGGATAGAACTATTAATGATTTAAAACTTGATGAAGTTCACTAGAAATGGTGATTATTAATCAGTGATAACTACTAAGAATAAGGCTGCAAATGGCGATTTGTTTCATTATCGAATAATCTGCAGTTATTTTCTTGATTAATCATTTGATTTATAAAACATCAGAAAATAATGATAAATGTCTCCACAACATCCTAAAGCTCCATGGTGACATTCAATGGCCTGTCTTGTGTGACCACAGCCCCCAACCCAAAAATATGTTGTTTACTTTATTGAAAAAAGTCTCCCATTTGAGATTTTTCCGTGGGCAAAATAGTTTGTGAAACATTTTTGAATGGATTGCTGTAACAATTAACAAACTAACTGTTGCTCTAGTTAAGAATTAACTTAATCAAGATGTACTCAGTTGGCACAATCTTTGTGTATCCCAGGGACAGCTGAAGTTCCATACGATGTGGATTATTGCCATAATGTGAGGAATGGTGATCCGAGCCAGTGCTGTGGGCACAGTGCCAGTTGTTTTCCATACAATAGCAATGACACAATAAAGGGTGTTGCTTTACCTTGATGACATGTTGTCGGTTTGAGTTCATCCAAACTGGTGTCAGCTTCTCTTACCTGTAGCGCATCAACTAGCCAGTTCACAGTGACTGCTGCTTAAACTATTGCTCAGAATCCTACTACTTACCACCAAGGGATCACAGTGTACAACTATTTAGATTTGACAGCGTAATTGTAATCACCTTCTTCGATTAAAGAAAGCCTGTTGTCTGGAGAATCAGGGCTCCCTTTTTTTGAAAACTATAGTTCATTTTCAAGAAATGATTAGCTGATCAATAATAATATAAAAGAAAGCAAGATGGAAAGAAAAATAAGATTTTAATTTAGGAAGGCCACATGTTGAATGTGCAAAAGCAGGAATAGTAAACATGTGTGACGGCATTATGTAATTCAAGTTTGTACATTATTTTTTGGTAATATAACCTTAAATTATTGAATTGTACGTGGCAAGAAAATAGCCCATGTCGTTCTTTTTGAATTAAGGCCACCATAATAAAAACATAATAATAAACGCCACTGATTAGCAATAAAACTTGCAAAATCTATTAAAGATCAGTGACAGCAGGCCATCATTGCAAACATGGTCTTTGCCCAGTGTTACAGACCTTGCAGATTAGATTCAGCGTACCGTAACTGCAACACCACAAGCAATACCAACAGAAAATGTCAAATTTAAATTCAGCTGACATTTTTCATGCTTGATAGTAATGATCATGCTGTAATAAATGTAAGATGGGAATATGAAAATCAGATTCAGATGCATCACAAATGATGGCAATTCTCTAATCAAATCGAGTTGCAAGATAACTCCTTGCCACAGCTGGCAGCATTGAACAATTTGCTATGGATTATTCTGTGTGCGTGTGTATGTGCTGCACTAATAACATTAGTTTATTGCTTATAACAGACATGAAGCTTTAAACACAGCTTTGAAACAATAATTTCAAAGCAAGTTTCATAATAAGAATTTGTATCCAACAGAAGTGTAAATTACTTTGAATTGTTGTATACAGGTGTTGCTACAATGAAATCCACCATGGAAATGTTTCTCAACAATTATGAGTCTGCTGAATTGGCATTTGGTGTTGAAAAGCATGTGGGTGCTCTCCTAGAAGTCATGTCTAGTATATCAGCAGACTATGTGGCAAGCCAGTGACAATCAGTTTGGGAGTATATAGTCATTTGTTGTGGAGTTTTGCGCTGGTATTATCCCTGGAGAGAATGAAAGGAAGACGTCCAACAGATCAGACAATGCCAGTCACTAACTCAGGCTTATTGTGCAGATGCACATGGAGCATAGAATCGGAGATAAAACCCCAGCATGAGTCATGTCACGTTTATGTGATGTAGCTTGGCTGCATGAGTAAAATATTATTTTTTCATAGCAACTAATTTATTGCAGGCTGTTTTGTAGGCGTATGTATTGCAGACATCTAATGACTGTCAAGTGGAAAGACATTGTCATCTTTTGTGAGTGCAAAATATGTGTCACGGATCTCATGAGTCAGTCAGGGAATGCTTTGTAACTGATTTCAACAAATTGACTGTCAGTCATGTGCTGAAGACCAATCCAGGGATTTCCTGTGCATCAAAGAACGGTTGTCTATTACTGCTGATTGTGCAAATCAGTAATGTCTTTATCAATATAAAGACGCAAACTTCACTCTGCAGGTAGACAGAGTGCCTGTTGGTTGGATAGCTGCCTTTAGCCCAAAGGTTAAGAATAGGGAGGGAGTGAAGGAGATTAGCGAAGGAGGGACTAACATCCTTTGTCGTGTGCCTGTAGCTTCGAAAATAGCACATGCAATTAATGCTGACCGGATTAGGGATTTAAATTTTCAAGAACTACCATAGTTGAGTGCATTTTCTTACATGTACTATAAGATGTGCTGCTTACAGCTTGTACTAATGGATTAAGTCAGTGTTTTGATAGTATTATTCAGAGTGTATTTAGGTTTTCTTCAAAATTGATCAAGAAGGGATTAAAACTTGTTCATGTGATACATATTCAAACATAAAGAAGACAAAAAGTTGCAAATGTGTTCGGTTTTGGATGTTCAACATATTGACATGTTATTCTAGTTTCTTATTGTTGTGATTGGCCGCAGTGATTTGGATTTACCGGCAACACCAAAAAATAAACCCTAATAAATCCATGAAGTCTAGAAACAGTGTCTGAAACAGGGAAGGAAATGCTGTGTTATGGAATCCTTCGAGGTTTTGTGTTTGGCAGGCCCACCTACCTGTGGTGACTTTGCTTACTGCATCATCTAAACACAGTTTGGTGCGACAACTTCCAAATCTCTGGCAAGTTCTCATAGAGTGGTAAATCAATGGCATATGTGAGCGCATGTTCATGTGCCCTGACTGCTGCTGTTACGGGGAAAGTTTTTGGTCAGGTCTAGACTGGCTCTGTAATACAGTACATACCAGCAGATCAGCTGTGAGCAGATCCTGGGTTCATTTATAGCTGTGGCCTTGTGTCCCTGCACGTCTGCCTGGCAACTCCTAACTCTGCTGTTCCAACTACTCAAGCTCACCCACCTCTCAGACACTTTGGCCCCTTTATACTCTCACCATGTCTAATTACTAGATACACAGTAGTCTGGGGAATTTAAATGTAGGACATTCTTTATGTAGCTTGCACCTCAGTGTTAAATGTAGGCGTCATTGCTGTTGCAAGACTTCTCCACCTGTGACTGAATCAGCTTTGTCTCCTGTTATCTTCAGGTCCCAGGGGCTCCTATTGATGAAGAAAGTGGGCAACATGTGGAGCAACCTGAAGAGCAAATGTCAGACACTCTTTCACAACAACAGTTCAGGACCCAGTGAAAGCAGGGTTGAGGCCGATGCCGTCCACTGTGTGTTGGATCTTGGCCAAGGAGGCAGCTCAGGTGAGGCCCAGGGATCAGGAGCCTCCAGCCCATCAAGGAGCCTCCTGCCAGTGCCAATGGTAACAGCAGGACGGCGCCATCATAACTGTGTGTCTGACATCCCTCAGATAGTAGAGATCACTATTGACAAGGACACCGAGGATGTACGGGGGGGATCAGGGGGTGTTCCCCTGGCCCGGAGAGACTCCTATTCCCGTCATGCTCCTTGGGGGGGCAAGAAAAAACACTCATGTTCCACCAAAACCCAGAGCTCTTTGGAGGCAGACAGACGGTCTGGGCGCTTACGGGGGAGTGGAAATCGTAGGGACAGACGTTATGGAGTCTGCTCCATCCAGGAGATGAGCGACTCTGTATCTGGAGGTCGAAGTCTGAATGCCCGGTCTTTGCGCCAGCGACTGAGCGATACAGTAGGGCTGTGCTTACCCCTGCCTGCTCGCAGACGTTCCCGCCCATCAAAGAACCCTGTCACCTCCAAACGGAAGATTCACCTGACTGAGCTCATGCTGGAGACCTGCCCCTTCCCACCAGGCTCAGACCTTGCACACAAGTGGCACCTGATCAAGCAACACACAGCACCGGTCAGCCCGCATTCCTCCACTGCCCTGCTGGATGCCTTTGACCCAGCCCACCCCTCTCCCGAGGATGAGGAGGAACGTCTGCGTGAGCGTCGCAGGCTTAGCATCGAGGAAGGTGTGGACCCACCACCTAATGCACAGATCCACACCCTGGAGGCCTCAGTGCCAGGCTCCTCTCTCTACAAACTGGGACCAAAGATGGCTCCTGGCATGGGAGAGGCCTCTGGGGAAGGCCGGGCCCCAGGGGCCAGCAGCTCTGTGGGTGCTGGATCATCAGCTGCCTGTAGTCAGGTGTTGGGGGCTGCAGCATCAGCCCAGGACTGTGACTCTGAAGAAGATTCGACCACCCTCTGTCTGCAGGCCAGGAGGCCCAAGCAGAGGCATGCCTCTGGGGAAGGTCACCTGAGCCGACAGCAACCTGGGCCCTGGAAGGTTCACACCCAGATAGACTACATCCACTGTCTGGTACCGGACCTATTGCAGATCACAGCTCTGCCCTGCTACTGGGGCGTGATGGACCGCTATGAGGCTGAGGCACTGCTGGATGGGCGGCCCGAGGGCACCTTCCTGCTGCGTGACTCAGCCCAGGAGGACTACCTCTTCTCCGTTAGCTTCCGTCGTTACAACCGCTCACTGCACGCCCGCATTGAGCAGTGGAACCACAACTTCAGCTTTGATGCCCACGACCCGTGTGTTTTCCACTCTTCCACCGTCACAGGACTGCTGGAGCACTACAAGGACCCCAGCGCCTGCATGTTTTTCGAACCGCTGCTTACAGCGCCTCTCCATCGGACCTTTCCTTTTGGCCTGCAGCACCTGGCACGAGCCGCCATCTGCCGCTGGACCACTTACGATGGTATAGGCTCTCTGCCTCTGCCCCCTGCCCTGCAGGACTTCCTCAAGGAGTATCACTATAAACAGAAAGTACGAGTTCGTTGGCTGGAGAGGGAACCGCCACTCAAGGTCAAATAGGGTGGCCTTCTCCATTGCCTGTACACACACTGCAGGAGGATTACAGAACTTTAGAAATTCCTCATTAGCCAATTAGAGGCTATACTGACATAGCTCTCTTTTTGGTGGGGGATGGAATTTAAATGTAACAAGCTATAAAAGATTCATTCTAATCTTTGTTTTAGTTATTACTTACATCACAGAAAATACATATGATTATATTCAGTATAACGCTGTCTGGCAAGCACATGTTTTTGTGTTGAACAGGTTGTTTGGACAGGGAGGGAAGGCACAAATATCAGTGCTTTGTGTCTTTTCTCTCCTGCTTTGTGCTAAATGTCTGCCTGATCCCACGACATCACCCTGCCTGTAGACCTGCCTGCATGCCTCCCTTCTTCATCCCAAATTGCTATTTAGGCCCACATGGCTACATTGTACAGTTCACTTTGTGCTTTCTCTTTTTTTCTTCCTTAGCTTGTCAAAGCACCTAGTGGAGCACCTTCCCAAGAAGGTTTTTAAGGTGTGTGTGGGTTGAGAGGGCAACTGGAGGTGCTATTGGTATATTGCAGTCAGAGCTTGTCCCATGGATAGAGCTACGTAAGGCACATTCTTTGCCATCTCTTTGCACGCGTGAGCATCAGCTTAGCCAGAGACGGGGACAGATTCTGGGAGGGTCCATTGAGTTAAGGACAGCACATCAGGGAAATGACGTGCTTTTAAAGGACTATAGATTAGTCCTTAAAAAAACATTAGTTTCTCTTTAAGCAGTAATGGTGAATGATGAATAATAAATCAGTTTACTGTGTCCTATTTAGTGAGCGAGCTAAACTTGTCACCTTTATTCCCGCTCTCCAGCACTGCCTTCATAACAGGAGGAACATATTGTAAGGAAATATTCTGACATTCTTGCCATTGTTACAGTTGTCAAAGCAGTCTGTCACTTCTTTACTGGCCACAGGCACTTCAGCTCTGTGCACACTATTGTGTATGCATACACACAGTACATTTCTCCCTTTATGAAATTTAGCTCCTGTGGTAACATTTGAGCAGTCTGGTGTCTTTATGGAATTGTGTTATGGCTTAATAGTGTGTTTTACACCTGCTTCCTTCAGTTAGCATCTTTTGGTGGCATATGACACATGAAAAGCTTCGACCCCTGTGTTGGTTATTTTTCTTCTCAAGACACTCATATAGGTGCAGACAGCTTTGCACAGCTAATTAAGATGATACTTTAAATTCTGTCGTTAAAATTGCAATCTACATCTCCCATATTGCAGTACCCTTTCCTCCTTAATTTATATTTGTTTTATGAAACCATGTTAAAATGAATTAATTTTTTTTTTATGAAGGGGACTTTGTCACCAGCAGGAAAAGGGCTTGCTTCGGAGTTGATGACCCCCATTTACAACTTATGACTCAAAGGTCGCAACCCCAACAATTAGCCTCATTGCCCTGTTGCATTTATAGTCTAATATATAACTAGAGTGCAGGCAACACTTGAGTCGCGAGAGGTTTACATCTTTGCGAGCTTCAGTTATGGCATCGGAATGATTTGAGTTGTGTGACTTGGGAGAAAAAGACCGCTGGCTAGCTGCTCATTTCTGTTGTGTTTTCATTGTGAAGAGAAAATACATGTAACCTATGTGCCTTTTTAGAGAACCAATGATCTTGTTCCATAATCAGTTGCTCTGTAGTCCAAACCTAGAGCAGGAGGTGCTTCTTCCATCAAATGAGACTGAAGAGAATAATAATGATGCTCTAGGCTAAAATTTTTGTAAAGGATACAAAATACTAGTGGTGCTATGTTGGTTAAGCTACGACAGATTATTGAAATGATAAGTTGTACATAAGTTACATCTGTTTTCACTGACTAATGCATGCCTTTAGTCTCTTGCCACATTATGACCTGTATGGTAATGTTAGGTTCTTAGTGGGTCCAATGCTAGCCCTACTGTAGCATATTTCAGTGGAAGACATCAATGCCCAGCCCTCACATGTGCAGGTTCTAGTCTGCATCAGATCCTAATGAGAGGTTATGAAGGTTCACTCTTCACTGTGAGCATTTTGATCTGAATAATCCATCTTCTGCTCAAGTTAGCCATCAGAAACAGTTTGTTCTAACTCTTTATTAGTATTGAATGCACATGACCTGGCTTTAAAAAAAAAAAATTCAATTAGTTGAACTTTGAATAGAACACGTGTGCAAATGACTGTGCGAGGGTGAGATGTGTAGAGACAAGCAGACCGGTTCCTTTAAGGCAATTTGAGAAAACAATTTCCAACTTATGATTAATTGGAAAGTATGTAGATGAAAACCCTGCAGGTAATGTGTAAAACTGAGATATTGAAGCTGAAAGACGCATGAGATCATCATTACTGGAAAGGTTCTCAAACTAGTTCATATTGTAGTGTGTGTGCGTGTCTGTCAGTCTGCACATGTGTTAAAGGTTACTGTAGTTCTCATCAGTGAGGATGAATCATGAACAAATGTCAGTGAATTTCTTTGCCCATGAGTATCTGAGTCTGTGACCAAAGCTCTTGCACACAACTATCTGTATTAAGGCCGAAGCTTAATAATGTGCTCAGTGGCGTTAAAGTAAAGCTAGTTTTTATTTCAGATTTCCAACAAGTTTAAGCTAGAATAATACAACAGTATGTTAGACTGTTAATATAATCATAGGGGAGAATGTGGCACTGTTAAGCTCTTACATACACCCTGAAATTTAATTTCACTAACTAAACAGGCAGGCAGTGAGATGGTTTCCAAACACTAAAGTCCCAAACATTTTCCACTGCCCTGCACTTTGTTTTCAGAAAACTTGAATGCCGCATGTTAATCACCTATGTGTGTTGGAGTGGCAGCAGTGAGTGTTGAGCAGAGGGGATAGGACTGACTTGTGCTTGTTCGTGCACATTTATGTTTGAGGATTTTTAGCATCCACACCGTCAAAAGAGAAGAAATATATATCTATTTGAAAACCCCACACACACATCACCCTTCATACTTGCTCACTGTCACCTGTCTATCATGCCACTTCCTAGCAATAGCATACAACTTGTTGCAGTGCCCCACCCCTCCCGCAGGCACTAATCACAGGCTAATTTTACCATGTTGGGATATAAATTTACTGGGTACTAAAAGGGCCACTCTGTGTTGCCTTACGGCTGCTGTGTGGCTGAGGGAGGCCTTTTTTCTGTTATTATTATATCCAACTGCTCTCTCTCCATCTGGCCACATCCTTAACATCCTTGTGCTGATGTGGAGGTGACTGTGGCGTAGAGCGAGCTAAGGCCCATTTGTCCTACACTCTACTCTCTATCCAGCCCTGTTAGGCTTAAGTTAACATTGAGGAGCAGGAAGAGGAGAGATGGAGCTGGCTCACTGAGAGCACTGGCTTCCTGTTGTGGCAACGGCATGCTCACGGAGAGGGCTGGGGATTTGTTGAAGTAAATAGCACTTTAATTGTGTATTTGTGTTCTACAGTGCAGTCTACGAGTATAGGGACAGTGACATGTTTTTTGTTTGCTCTTTACTCCAGCATATTGGGATTGAAGTCATTTCGTAACAACTTTACATCCAGACCGGGTGAACATGGTAGGAAATGTACCTGCTTCTGGAAGTCGTGCAAATTCAGCAAACTGAAGTCATCATATTTATTATTTTGTTGAACGTATTTTGCAAACCAATCTCTGCTGAATTTTATTCTTGCTTGTTTTGGTAGTTTTTGCCGTCAGAGCTCTTTGTTCACCTGCTTTGACCTTAAATTAGGAAAGACTTACATTTCCCACTCTATACATCCGATATGGATTTGAACACTCTCAAACATATTAAAAGCTGAGAGTTAGCACTTTAAACCTTTATGGTCTTTGTTTAATTACCAATATGCTGCACTACAGAGCCAAAACAACTGACAATTTCCTACTGTCCAAATATTTCTGAACGGCACTGTTTGTGTTTGAGCTCAAGATGGCGAGAACTTTGTGAGTGTTGAGAAAAAAAAGACGGTGGTCCAGATATATTTCACTTGTATATTCAGGCGTTGTAAGCTGTGTCGACGGAGTTGAATCCTCCACCATGCTGCAGACTCGGTGCGTGCGTGTGCGTCGTGCGGGAGTACATTAGTGTATGGACAGAGCCACACGGAGGGTTCAAGTGGAGGGGATGCAGAGTCGACTGTGAGGGGTGATGACGGTGACTCCTATGAACAATGCCTCTTTGCCCCCCGCCCCACTCCCCAACCCCCCTTAATCTCAGGCAGGCCCATTGCAAGGAGAGTCCCAGGACCCTCTCAACCCAGTTTTCCCCATGGGAAATATCTGACATTAACCGTAGCACATGTTTGCCATATAACCTGTAGATTTAGGAGAAAAAAAAAACATTGTATGTATGATGAATGACGGAGTTATATAATAGGAGCCTGATGAAAAGAAGTTTTATTCTTCTGTGGTGCATTAACTGTCTGGAACACATACATTTGCACACACTTTGCTATCACAGTTCTTTAAACACCTGCACTATCCCCAGGTATTGAACACACATCCACACCTTCCCACCACCACCACCATCACCACCCCACCCTAAGCCAGGGATGTGTAAACATGGACCACATTTAGCCAGCACCACCTTTCTGTGTTACTCCCCCCAAAAAAGGGAGCGCAAAGATGGGTGTTTACGTGTATATTCTATGTTCTTAAGAAAAACAAAAAATGCGTGAATTGAACTATTTTGACCTTATATTGTCATTAGTATGACACTATTTAGCTGCACTATGAGAGCCTCGTTTGTGGCAAGAAACCACTGGGTCCGGTCTGGATGAGAGACAGGCTGGTTGTGTCGTTAAACTACGGCTACTACCCTGGATAAAAGACTCCAACCCCCCCACCTTGGTACGGCTCATGGTTTTAGCTCTAAGAGGACAAACAAAAGAAAAAAAAGATATTTTAAACATTTCTTTCATGTTCCCATATATATTTTAGAAAGCTGGGTTAAGTGCTATATGCAAACAGAAAAAAAGATGTATGAAAGAATTATTATTTTTCATTATTACTTCTCCCTAATATGCAATGGAGTGTAGTGTAACAATGGTTGCAATCCTCTGTCACTTTAATGCTGTATGTGCACATTGGTTGCTGTGTGGATGTGGGTGCCGAGGCAACAGGACTTGACAATGATGGGAACTAATGGTTGTCACTCTGCAGCACCGCCGTGTTCCCAGACTGCCTTATTCGTTCTGACCAATCAGAAGGGCCCTTTTTAAATCCCGGGCCACAGTCACCGCCACAGGCTGACCAGGCTGTTGTCAGACGAATATCGCTGTTCCATTTTCTTCTGCTTTTCCTCGCTTTTTTTTCCTTTTCTTTCTTTTCTTTTGTTTTTTTTTCTTCTTGCTGTCAGGTAGGATTTGGAGCGTGTAAATGGCATAATCATGTTCACATTTCACTGTCTGTTCTGTGTATCTGCTTCACCATTCAATGAGAAAAAAAACAGTCGTTTTCCAGTATAACCTGTTCATTTTAAGAGCCGTATGATGCGACACTTGTAGCTGTCACTCTTGGTGCTTGGCTTATGCTTCATTGTCTTAATATTCCAAATAAAACTGTTAAGTGTAATCCACACTGGCCCATGATATAATATTGAGTATGTTTTTTTTCATCATTCATGCCGTCCTACACTCTTTGTAGTGTTCAAGCAGTGAGTCAGGTGTGACTTGGTCAGAGTTTAGGATGACACGTGCGTGTCTGATATCAGTTAATGTTCACTAACCACCTATCAGGTTTAAAACATTACACCTGTACCATCATTTTATGATGGCATAACAAACTTGTATTCCTGTTGGCTGTTATGAAAGAGCAAAATTCCTTTCACACCTTCGATGTAGGGAACCTTAAACGTTAAAAAATGTACTTTTACCACTTTTAAATTATGCTTGTTTTTGACAAATAATGATTATCTTTTGGTCAGTAATGAGATTGTGATTATTTTTTTTAACACAATTATTTGTTGACTTTGGAAACATTATGCATTATTGAACTTTTAAAAAATATATATAATTTTAACTATATTTCCAACAAAAGATACTAAAAAATATCTTAATAACAGTGTAATAATATATGTAGAATTTACTAAACAGAGCTGAGCGAAAATAAACATGCCATAGCCAGACTGAGTTTGAGTTTGGGCTTCAGGGAGGGGTAAAGCACACTGCTGTTATGAAAATCGGTGCACTTGATTCATAACACAGGACAAAATAAGAGCAACATTTTGAAACAAATGTAATAATATATATAATTTCATCTTGATTATCTTGTTTTCATAATTGAGCAAAATTGTAATGGAAATTACAATTTGATTAACCACAGAGCCCTAATTTGAAATGACATACCAAGAATCACCATGTGTTTCCTTTTAAATTTGAATACTAAAAGGATCTAGAAAATATAATTTGATATATTAAAAAAAACCTCAGTTACATAAATCCTGAAATGTGACCTTAGCGAGCAAATTCCAAACATTAAACATGAGCCTGTACACATGAGGACACTCACTCTGCAGCTATAATAAAATAAAAGATTTTAATGCAAAACAAACTTCTGCAGGCCTGAATTTTGACTGAGAAGCTTTGAGCTTGTTTACCTAAAGCAAACTATCAAAATGAAAATCTTTTCAGATAAGAATGCCACCTGGACTACAGGTCCCACTGGTAAACCTGCTGGGAAGGACAGAATTAGTTTTTGATTGCACTAAGTGAGTTTTACTTTACTTTTACACTATCAAAACATACTTTTTGCTAAGGAGTGGTTTAATGCTAATGTTAGCTGTATTGTAACAGTATCAGCTGGGTTATAAAATATATGTTGTTTTACTTCAAACTATGTATGGACCAATGTCCCTCCGGATTATAACTACCTATTGTCTTTTCTGTTGTTGATAAATCAGGAAGTGATTTCTCTACGTTTATACAGTACGACTTGCAACCTGGAACACAACAGTATGGCATCCTCCCAGGGTTTGAGCTTCTCACCCTGAGTGAGATGTAAAAGGAAAATGGCCGCTGTAGGAATATGGTCTATGCATGCAAAACCTATTGACAATGTAGACCATTTTTATTGCAGATTTCATGTTTTACTCACCAACTATACCATTAACATTGCTTATTAAATATATGTATATATATATAATTATATATGCCATAAAGTACATTATTTAAGTCTTATTCCATGAAGATCTATCTAATTCTTCCTTATGTGGAGAGAGGTGGGGCGAGCCCTAGCACCATAAATTGAGTAGCTACTTATCTAAAACAAGAAAACTTAAATTCACTAACTATTTATAAATATATATTATGTAAAAGAAATGGGTAAAAGCATCAAAATTAACTGATAGTTTAAAACAAATGTATTCGTTTATTTTTTTCCCCATATCCAAATGAGGTTTATTTTGGGTCCAAAATGTGCTAATTGGAGTCTTTGTATAACAGGATACAAAAACTCAATATTGGAATAAAGCGAAACTAAGTGGTGCAAAATAACCAGCTTTCATTTAGAGCAATTTATTTGTACAAACATTGCAGAGGATGAAAGTCCCAGGTGGTATAGTATCTTATGAATTGTGCCTCGTTAGTCTTACCTATACTGTGCGGCTGCTGGTTCGGCCTTCCTCCCCAATAGACAAATGACCCCCGCTCTTCCTTCCAACCGACCACCCGGCTATACCCTCAGTCTCACTCCCTCACTGAGGCCAGAGCGGCAGCAATGCAGACAGACACGACCAAGCTGCCTGGAACTTCACAGTTAAGTATTTGTTCATTTGAAATGAAGTATAAATAGCATGTGGGTTATCGGTTTCAAGTTAGCTACCCAAGGCTTATGAATAATTGACACTCACCCAGGAGGAGGGTGAGGGTAAGGGTAAGCTACCATACAGGGCAGGGAACTTTCTGAGGGCTCAAAGAGAGAACGAGAAACTGACAAAACTGAGCAACAAACTAATTTAAATTTACCACAACAGACCTGTATCAGTGCTCTCAAAGCACGGCCTCAAATCCACCCTGTTAAACCCTCCGACACCACCAGAATAAAAACTGAACAATGACTCTTGAGCAATAAGTTGTGGAATCTGCAGTTGGATGTGGGTCAGTGACGAGGAGGATGAAAGTTTAGATGGTGATAGTTTTGTCAGTTTAACAAGAGACCAAACCCTCCAGATTTCTACTGAGTGTGGCCCAGTCAGCTCTGTCTGAGGCGGCTTCCTTATCAGCCCAGTGTGCTGGCCTCCGCTCTACACTCTGCTCTATCTCTGGTTGGCACATTGAGCTGCAATAAGCAGTTGTTGTTGGCAGCAGCATCAAAAGACATGTCAAGGGTGAGAACTATCACGCTGCTATCGAGATAAAAGTTGGGTTTTTTTCGTCTGTTGCTCCTTGCCAAGAACATTATTTTGTGTTTTAAGTCATTTGATAATGAGGGTTCACACAAAAGTACATGAAGTTTTTTTTTTAGGTAAGACACACTCGTCTGGTTCTGCATAACTTGGCTGTGTACGACGGTAGCAAAATCCAGCACCTCTAAATCTCACTGTTATATAATATAGAGAGCCAAAATGAAATGGGAACTTTAAAATTCTTTGCCAGAAGTAACCAAACCTAATTTATATTCCCAGTCATACTGTAATATCGTTGTTTAATCCGTATTTCTGTTTGTCAGCTGCCATCAGCAAACACCAAAATTTACCACAAGTCCTAGACCATCAAGTTGAGGGGCCACAGGTAGCTCAGACACGTCTCTAACTGCAGGACAGAAGTAGCTTAATTGACTATAGAATAGTGTCTATTATGTTTAAGGATTAACCCCAGATCCAAGAGGCTGTTAGCTTAGTTTAGCCCAAAGACTGGAAACAAGTGGAAAAGTTAATAAAATCCACCTAACAACACCCCTATAAAGCTCAGTAATTCACATATTTGATCTTGTTTGTTAAATCTTTACAAAATCTGAGGTGACAATTTGTGATTTCCGATTAAACAAATAACATATCTACAAGTTTCAAGGAGAGGTTACTGGAAAAAAAATGGATTATGTGTGATACTATCAGTGCTCGGTGGGACTACAGTCAGTGACAGTGTTATAATAACTGAAGGAACGGCGGCACTTTCAAGGGTATTGTAATGTTAGCTAAGTGGGCTCCAGCTACAATAATACTTTTGGAAGTATTCACCGACTAAAGTTGCTAACCCAGATCATCACAAATGAATGCTACACTGCACCCGTCGCTCTAAAAGCGAGGATAAGCATCCTGTAAGCATGGGAAACGGCGGATACTAAAGCTTCGTTTAGCACGCAAACATGATATTAGTGTGTATCTTCTCATCTAACACTCAGCAACAAAGCATATGCCGAACAATTTAACTACATTTTCTGTGATATTTTGTATTCTCAGCGATTAACTATCACCAGTGAGGCCAGTTTAACAGCCCCACTGTCTGAAAGCATCAGCAGTGTGTGGGGGGAGAAGTTTCCTCCTGTTACATTTCCTTGGGCTCATCTGACTCCTGTCTCACTTGTGAACTAGTTAGGCTTTTCATTTCCTTCACTTCTCGTGCTCTGAGCCCACATTTCTCCACACTCCCACAGTGCTAAGCCCAGAGCTCAACACAGATACACACCACATGGCTCCCTGCATGTTATCTGCACGCAAACTACAGAAACGCTGGCAACAAGACGAGGACGAGGAAGAAGAGCACAGAGAGAGGGATGTAGGACAGAGAGTGAGTAAGAGACACTGCCGCTGCTTTTCCAACGTTGGAGTGCCGCCAAGTCTGTGGCGGCAAAGTGAGCGTTGACCTCCAGTTAACCTTACGCGGACGCACATAAATAGCCAGGCGCGCGCTCACACAAGGCTTACATCCATATTTCATTGCAGAAATATATCCGCCCGACAGTATTTTACACCCACTGCGGAGCTCACCTCCCAGTGGCTGAGATGGCTGCGGAGGGCCGGGCCTGGAGGCTGCTCCTCTTCCACCGGCTGAGCCAAAAGCAACAGGGCTGATCATCTGCACAATCTTTTGGAGCAGAAGAGCGGAGGCAGCTACAGGGGCTCAAAGAGGAAGATCCATCAGTCCGTTTTACAGCTTTGACCTGGCTTGCAACTTGTCAAATGTATTGATCAATCCCTCTGTCTGGATCTGATACAGCTGGATGGTTATCCCGAGAGCTTGAGAGGTTACAGCGAGCGGTAAGCTTCACCTCATGACCTCTGCCCCCCCTGCAGACCTCCCGGAAAGATGGTTCCCCCACCTGTCCAACATCTGCTGACCAAATGAAGTCCAGGTTCTGCTTCATATAACCTGATTAAAGCCAAGCCCCCATTTACATTCCCCCCCCCAGGTCCAAAGCATGCTTAACCTCCATCTTCGACACCCCTTTTCTTCGTCAGTCACTCCGCCCCTCCGCTCCAGAGAAGTTGGACCACATGTGAACAGTCAGTGAACGGCATCTGGACTGACCTCTTTTTTTTGTTGTTGTTCTCTGGCAGAGACACTGGAAAATTTCAGTGGGCATGTCCTGTTAATTCCTCTGTCTTTCCCCCCCTTTTTCACTCTTTCTCCGTTAATGTCTCCCTCCCTGATCATATCTCAGTCTCGTTCTATATATATGTACATACCTACATATCAGGGGAATGTTTTGATTCTTGACATATCCACTTCAGATTGTCGGGGTTTAGTATGGCCTATCTACCCTCTTCTTTCCGTTTCTTTCTGGTTCTCTGCTCTCATTTCCACTTTTCTTCTCTCCCATTCCCCTGTGTCCTTCTCCTCCAGTGCAGTGTATCATTGCTGCTTGGCTGGCCTCTGCGTAAACCCTGGGCTCGTTCAGCAGCCCTGCTTACTCTCACCCTCGGCCTCCCGGTTGCTCAGCGAGCCTCCGGAAAGTTCTCCTCGCTCGGAGCGCTGGCATGGGGAGCCGAATCCATGTATGTGTTTATGGAGTTCTGACAAATTCCTTCCTCCTCGCTTTCTCTGTTGCGTTGCAGACTTGACATGCGAGCATTATATTTAATCCCTCATTCCCCGTGCAGGCAGGGGCAGTGTGGTGGAGGAGCTATGGGGCCTGGAGCTGGAGCTATGGCCTCTGTGGTGGCTGGTGCACCATTATGGAGGCAGCAGGACAGGCGAGCAATGGGTTCAGATGGAGCTTGTGGTAGAGCTATGGGATATGTGGTGGAACTGTATTTTCTTATGGCAGGGTACTGCCTGGGTCATTGGCATTGGGAATACTGGTCACTCTATAATTGATTGAATTATGAATAAGCCGCTCCAATCCACTGAGCATTAGGTTCTGCAGTAGATCCTGAAAAAAAAACAACTGGGGCTGTGCTTGCTTTTGTGTTAGCTAGACCCAGTTGTACCAAGCCACATTACGGCTGAAGTAAAACATTAAACTGCACAGTAAAGTTACCACACATAATGGTATACCACATTATGGTGCTACAAGTATAAATCAGTCCCATAACAACCCTATTAGTAGACAGTTCTGCCTCCAGTCTGGGGTCAAATTACTGTTGCAAAGAAACACTTTGAGCACTACATCAGCAGTTTACCATATTGGGTTGATTCAGAGACGTCACGTGACTTTTCAAACGCAGCAAAATGAATCAAATTGACTTATAAATGTCAATTAAAGCTCTGTGGAACTCAGCAACACCCCACTTATCTGGTTCACCACAGTTTAAAACAAGACTATAGGGCTCAGTTTGCCTCGAACAAACTGCTGGTTGGATCATATAACAGCATCAGTAACCCCATTTACAAACGCTGAATCGGGTGCGTTGGAGATTAAACTTTCCAAAATTGACAATCAGACAGATTCACTCACTGGTGAACAACTGACCAGGTGGTGTGGAGACCTGCGAACGTTTGAACGGTTTAAACTTCTCTTTTTTAAATTCCCCAAAGAAACTACTGTCATCATCTTTTGTGTTTACAACTAAATGCAACATCCTGAAAACTTTCAGGGAAGGACTTTCCTCGCTTGTAGAATTCTTCACATCGAGAATACAAACATATGCAAAAGATCATGTGTGATGAAGCCAAGAGAAAGCTATAACAGCAAGCATTTTGGCCCACCTTTAAGTGTGGTCATATTAAACTAGTACATACACCTATGAGCCACCAAGGACAACTTCTCATGACATCAGCACTCACTCCCAGATGCCAGTCCAATCGAGCATCTGTGGGACATGCCGAACAAGTCCGATCCATGAAGGCCCCACCTCGCAACCCTCATGACTCATGGGATCCGAACTGTGCCAGGCACACCGCCAGAGGTCCTGCATCCATGCCTCACCGGGTCATAGCCAAGTTCAATCCACGGAGGGGCCTCCACAGGTTGGAGTTGTTCCAGGACATCCCATGGATGCTCGATAGGATTGGGGTCCAGGGAATTTAGAACATGGGTCGATGCCCTGAGCGACACTCCAACAGTGTTTGAGTGAGTTGTGCTGTCAAAGTGGCGCCCATGTCAAGGTTTCCCAGCAGGACATTACATTTTAATGAGATGATCAGGGTTATTTACTTCACCTGTCAGTGGTTTTAAAGTTGTGCCTGTATACTTTTACCTTCAGACGTGGTGTGTTGTAAAGCACTGAGACCTTGAGTTTAAGGCCACGCTTGCAGCAAATAGACCACAGTAGTTTCAACCTGTAGCGACTGACTTTGTGGTAAAAAAAAAAGTTCTTGCCTCATCTAGATTGTCAAAATAACTTAAGTAGCCAGCCATGACTTTGGAAATAAATCCTTGCTGGCAGTTCGTTTAGGTAAACTCCAAACTCATCTTTCCAGATCTGAGTCATTTTTCCACCATCATCTTCCTGCAACATCTACCCCCCCTGAGGTTTCAGAGTGAGACCGAGCGAGACTTGTGTTTTTAGTTACAAAAGAGAAATTTAACTCTTTAACAATAAGGTTTGTCTCCATAGGAATTGTTTCTGTAATATTGTCAGACACTTATAATAACCTCAGCCAGTGGCAAAAACAAGAACTTTCAGTGGACGTGAATTTGATGGTTGGAGTTGCCCCAAAGGATCACGTTGCAGCCATTGCAGAGTTCCAACTCAGTTGCCAACTGAGTTGATCCAATGGACCGACTCCAAAACTTTTGATGATTTGAGTATGACTCATTTACACCCAAAACATGTTAACATAAGGCCCTGGTTTAAAAATCCCGTAAATCCCCTTTAATAACTGTAACCACACCGAGGAAATGCAAAATGATCATGTACAGCCTGAACAATGAAAACCATCAGCAGAACTGTCCCCTCATTGTCACGGTCTCTGCGAGGCACGGAGCGAAACAACAAGAAAGACAATGAGAGGGGATCAAGACAAGACAGTGAGAAACAGGCCTGTTTTGTGGTTTCCTTTCTGAGGCAGCTTTCCCAGAAAAGTAATCAGCAAAGGGTGACCACAAAGGAGCCCAGAGGCTTTTCATCCAGGCCCAAGGGTCCCTTCTAGGACGAGTGAGGGGTGGGGCCACCACTTAACTATCACACTGGCCCCTCTCTGCTTCCCAGTGACTCACACAGCTGTTGTCACACCACTGGGCACCAGCAATATGGCCGCAACCCACCCAGGTTGTGGACGGTTCACTTGCTTTGTTTCCCCGTTCGCTGTTTACATGCTGCCAACATGTTTTATTTTGTCAGGCTGCTGTGACACATGTAACTCTGCTCCAGGGATATAAACACAGTATATGAGCTTCTGAGCTGCTGAATGATCTTCTTTGACATATTGTAGATGCTGAAGGGATGCTGTAAAGTAGGTTTACATTACTTCTACGTCACGCAGTTTTATGAGACCCTTCTTGAATATTTTCCCTTTGACTCCACTTCTCTAAATCTCGAACACAATGTCATTCTTATTTTTGTTAGAAAATCGATGTTTGTTTTCAAGAAAACTGGCTCCAGCCTTCTGACTCAACCAGGATGTTCTGTAGACCACATTCAGTACTTTTGCTTTATACAAAACCTTCATAATCAGTCATTGAAATACTTTGCTTCAGTGGAATTTTAAGGTAATTTTAGCTGCCATTTTTTTTTTTTAAATATTTGTTTCACAAGAAAAGATTCTTGGAGCTTGCTGCTCTTTTCTCAGCAAGGCTCGGCTTCCTTTCGTGCATGGGAACTGCCCAAAACAACCACAGGTCATTGAGCAACTCCACTGGAGCTGTTTCTTGTTGAGTAACTTGCTCTGGGGCATCTCTGGTCACAACTTTTCTATCTCCCCAATTATTATAAGGTATTATGACTCTGTCCAGCTCTGTGAGCGTATTTCCAGACATCAAGCTACTTCCCTCGAGCTTTAGAATGTAAGGGAGAGTAATGAAGGATAATTCTGGGTTATTGCAACTGGGGTCTCTTTTTTGTAGTTTTGGTCATTGTTATGATAACAACGATGTTATTCAGAATTATCACATTATTGTCAGTCCTAACAGGGTTTGGTACTCACCAAGTTCCGTAAAGGCCATCGGCGTATGATTGTCTTGAAGGGGTCTCCCATTTCATAGTGGGAGATTTCAAACAGTGCCCTGTGTAGCCCTGTTCTAAGGGGCAAGGGGGCACTCGAAAAGAAGGGCAGTGGTAGATATTGTAAAAAGGGGTTCTATCAATTCCAAATAAAGCAGAAATAACGTATTCCCAAAGAGGACCCACTGCAGTGTGTGTTCAGGGTAGTGAATGTAGACCTATTATAAAATCAGACAAGTGGAGTTGAGAACATTACCTTGGATGAAATGAGATGCTCCAGCTCTCAATACGCTGCTCCCTATCACACGTATTACATTATAACCATCGATACCGTATAATTCGGATGTAGCCCTCTACATGAATGTGTCTCGCTTGCACTTATCATTCATATAACTGTGCTGTATTCCGTCCCTGATGCCCTGCTCAGTGCACAGGTCAGTCGCTCCTATTCCCTTCTGCAGCTGCGGCCATGCTGTGAGGCACACTGCTTGAATGCACTCAGCCATTCTGCCGACTGTTGAATGTATATTTGTAGAGCGATCTGTATAGTCTACTGTCCAAACTTTGTCTTGCACTACATGTGAGGTCTCGTGTCTTTGTGCCATATGGTGCAGTGCAGTACATGATATCTCTGTACCAGGGTCAAGATAGATTTCTGTACATTTATTAAGCTAAAGAGTCTAAAATGGCTGTAAAAAAAAGAATTAAAATGACAGCATGTGGGATTGTGGGTTGTTTGTCGGTTCACAGACTTGGTAGAGCAAATTAAAGTTCTTTCTATAAAGTGATCAGAACAGAGTTCCTTTGTTGGCTGAATAGCTGATTTGCATTACGATTACATTATGGTTCAAGTGTCAGACCTAAATGAAATGCAGCGATGCATCAGAGCCCGAGTGCCTTTTGTTGTATCTGGGGTGGATGCCGTTGTGAGGACAGTTCGCGAGGGACCTGCTGTGCCTGGGTGTGTGAGGGATGGTGTGATGGTGGAGGCAGAGCACGGAGTGTTTGAGCCTGCTTGTGGTCAAAAGCACAGCGAGCCCTGCAACAGGAAATGACAGAACTCGGCGCAGTGGCTAAAAATAATGCCCGTTGTTAAGGGAGAATAGAGCCGGGGAGGCAGCGGAGTACAGCAAATATTATTTCAATTAAACCGCAGGCCCAAAACCACGGCCTTCTTTTCAGAGAAAAAACCCAGGTGGCTGCCAGGGGGAAAAATAAAGTGAGGAGAGGGAGAGGTGAGGAGTTGAAGCTCTCACAAACGGAGTCAAAGGTTGGGTGTTGGTAATGGTGACGGGCGGGGTGAGGAGGGGTTTCTGAGTAAAATTCTTGTGAAGTTATGCCACAGTGCAGTGACTCAGAGAGGACATTTTTTTAAAAGTCTTTTCGCAATGGCTTCCACCACCACCACCTCCTCCTCCTCCTCCTCCCTGACTTCACTATTGTTACCAAGAGAAAGGAGAAGGAGGGGGCACCGAGCGCTGTAATGTTGGCATCAAACTGACACTAGCGCCACTCCAGTTCACCTCCCCCTCTCCTAACCCCACTCACACACACACACACACACACACACACACACACACACGTATATACACTGGCAGGCTCAACACACCCTGGCACTCAGCGGTGCCGAGCTAAGAATGGAGCACTCCTTCGGCTCACGCAATGTGGTGTGCTGAAATTTCCTGCAATAAAAACGTGATTGGGAAGATACCCATTAAAATGTGTGAGGAAAGAGCCGAGAGCCTGCCAGCCAACAAAAGAATGAGAAAGCAAAGAAGAAGAGGAGGAGGAGGAGGGTGGGAGAGTGTGATGGAAAGGAGGGAGCAGAGAGAAGTTTGAGGAAGGGAAGGATCAGGGAGGGGAGGTTGAGGGATATTCTCCTCGCTGACCACTGGATACCCTGCCACCCCTCTGCATGAAAAAAAAAAAAAAAAAAACACTTTGGCTTCTGTTGCGTTCTCTCTCACTCCTCTCTTTCTCCATTTTTTTTTTTCAAATCCTGTTTTCATTTAGCACATGGCAGCGCTCCCTCAAACTCTTGAGTTTCCCAAACCAAAAGCTATTTCCTGATTCACTCCCTCTCTCATATAATTATTCTGCTGGACCATGTTTCTCGGTTCTTTTTTTAAGGCCTTCTTTTCCAGCACGGCCTGTTCTGTACTCGGGGTGACATCACAGCCTCGATGGGGCAAAAAGGCGGCCCGGGATCGTACTCTGCAGGTCAGGGGTCAGGGCTGCTCCCACTCGTTCACACATACTTAATCCCTGTTCGTTACGTGTAGACCTGATGTAATTTTATGAAACACTTTTGCATGGGACAATAAAAATCCGCCTGAGTCACATGCCCTCGAATGCAGTCGTTTAAGGTGAAAAGCTTGATTTTATTGAAGAACACCCTGTGGTGAAAACACGTGTGAATGTATTAACTGTACATTTGTATGTTTTTTTGGGCGTATGAAGGGAGCTGGGGGTTGTTACAAGACATTTTCTGAGCTCAAGTGGGTCACATGGTTAATATGTTAAGGGCCCTTGTTAAAGGCTGCGGTATTCACCCCATAAATGGCCGCATTGTTCCCGTTCACACACATACACACACTTGCGCATGCACTGAGGCTTTTTTTAATGCCGTTACTATTCTGAATCGCTCGTAATGTTCCCTCAAATCTGCTGTTAAAAGTGCACACTCAGTCGACAACAGGGCATGAACGCTGCATTCTGGCTGCTCAGTCCCGAGCACTGGATGTTTTCTTGCACCTCTCGCCGTCTTTCTGCCGGCGGCGGAGATGGCAGCGTTACGCAGCACCGACACTCGGCTCTCTCTCCCTCCCAGCTGTGTGCTTCTGTCCCCGTTCCAGCTGTTTGGGTGTGGCTGCTGCTGGCACCGCGAAGAGCCTTCACGAACTCCAGGAAGTCGTGCTCATTAATTGGCTGTGAGACGAGGCCGCGAGAGGAGAGGCATGCCGCAGATAGTTATTGTATCTATTTGCTAATGTGTGCGTGCTAACAGAATGATTAGGTTGGGGAACTCATTTGTACTTGAGATTATGATCTACCGTTGCAAAGTAGAGGTTGATAGCGTTTAAGTTCAGCATTACGCCAAACCGAAGTGCATCATTGTAACTCTTAGAATTTGCTGAAGTAAAATACAGTCTAAAACTAGAATGGCACGCAGTAGAGCGCATTGCTCCTCCAAGACCAAACATCCCCCTTTAATTCAGTCAAGCTTATCCAATATCAAACTGAAAGTCCCGTATCACTCTAAACCACACATAGCTGTGTAAACATAATTTAAGCTCAACAGATCTAGGATCCACATCAAATTGTACTCAATCATGCGTACCAGCCACCCCAAACACGTCTGATTGTTTCCATTAACATCCACGAGATATTAACAAATTGGTCAAAAATCATCACCAAAAGTTAATGGGGGTCTACTCTCGGCCGAAACCCATCCTCCATTTCAGATTTGGGGAACTTGGTTCAGTAGTTTTTGTGCCATCCTGCTGACAAACCAACCAACAAATAGCAAATATTATTTAAAAAAGTAAACATCTAATACAAACTCTTGGTACTCAACAGTTTTGATAATCATTTCTTCAGACAAAGTGTAGTTGGTGTTCAAAAGGTTTTTGAAGTCAGAGAGCCAGCCCCACTTATGTGAACATAAGTGATTGGAATAGGGAAAATCCCTGGATATGCACATGAATGCCAAACATATACAGGCTGCAGGGTAACGTGGGGAGAGCAGATTATATTTAGGACACATCATAACAGTATTTATGACGGCAGTATTTCACACCACAATCGTTGGATTGTAACCGTAGCGGTGCTCTCATGACGAGGTCAACTTCGGGGAACTTTGTACATGCATTTATGCCATCGACCAATCGCAAAACTGCTTTGAAACTATTAATAACAGCATAATGGGCGGTCAAATTGTGAGTCAAGTCCAGCTATCCAGCACTTTATATGATTC
The DNA here is from genome assembly GCA_039737535.1 of Lagodon rhomboides. Lineage (NCBI taxonomy): Eukaryota > Metazoa > Chordata > Actinopteri > Spariformes > Sparidae > Lagodon > Lagodon rhomboides. The sequence continues at coordinate 17,115,471 of CM077796.1, forward strand.
TTTGGCAGAGTAAAAGTTGCAATGCAAAAAGAGTACTGGCACGAGTTGCAGTCAGTTTTGATACGGGGTCAAATAAATGGCATTAATGGGTGTTCCTCTTTTACTGTGTTCTTTTTATATTTTTGGATTTTCCCCTATGTGTCCCAGCTTGGGAAAGGCCAATTCCCCTCATACTGCACACTTCCACTCCTCTCGTCCACCGCCACTACTTTTAGCAGCAGTGATGTAGCTGGTTTTAAGAGCCACAGCTTCTAGTCCGACAGTAACGGAAACTAGCGGTGTGCATTGTTTGAAACAAAGTTGTATCTTCTTTTGACTTGGAATGCAGTCAAAAGCTGCAAACCCTCAATGTCTTTGACAAAGACAAGTGGAAACAGAATAAGACAGCGTAAGAATATATCTGTCTCGGTGCATCAGATATCTGTGCGGATGAAGTATGCAGTGTATATCTGATCTGCAGCCTTCAGAAACCTTCCAGCTTTCCTCCTCGTGTTTTCACTTATAGCGGTGCTAAGAATAACCTGCAGACTAGACTACAATATACACCGTAATCGCGGTAGAAATCCTACGCCGCTCTAGAGGTCGTACAGTGTGAATGCAAGTAAGTTGAGAGGACACATACGAGTTTGCGCTGCAAAATATAGCATGCATGTGTGTTAAGTCGGGGAGCATGTATGTCTACATGGGTATAAGTATGTGCGTGTGTGACCTTACGGTATTTGATTGGCTGGTGATGAATAGGCATCTGCTCAGCGAGGTTAGCGTAGCATGCCGGGGGTCAAACCGGAGATTAGCACCGATGACCGTGATATGACGGCAGGCGTGTAGCACAGGCGCGCACGGGAAGCAGCGAGCAGCTTATTTAGATCAGCTGCCGTCACCTTGGTTACGACCGAGGAGATGCTGACACACCCCGCCTATGAAAAGCAAGTTGTTGCACAAGAGGAAGCGCTCGACGATCAGTGTAAATAGATGCTCATAAACAAGGTTGCACAAGCAAAAAGACGTAACCAGAGTGTTGTAAAGGAACGGTATTTAAGACGCGGTGAGTCCAAAATGATCTTGTAAAGTAATAATTTATAGTAGAGATCGTTTTAAGAGAACAGTTCACTTTTTTAATGGATAAGTTTAGCTGTGGCTTGGCTACTTTTGCGAACTATTTCTTAATTGACCATTTGCTCAATCTTCCCACAGACAGAGTCTAATAGCTCAGCGATCAGGACATTTCAGGTTGTGGAGATCGTTGCATGTTGCAGTGGTTTGCAAGGGCGCTGAATTGTCAGATTGAATGTTGGCAATATACAAGGGGTGTATAGATTCATATCATATTCATAGATATGAATCAGAAAACAGAAAGCTGGAAAATGTCCTACGTCAAAATCCAAGATGGCTGCTCCACTTATCACCAGCTTTTAAAAAGCTGTAGAATCTATTGTTTATAAGCACATCTGTCTTATTTGTGTCTCACTACATCAGCCTTACACACAGCACTGTCCAACTTCTATCTAAGGACGTCTTGCTTCAATGTTTTTATAGACAAAATACCGTGGAATGCATTGCTGTGAACTGTGAAACAGTGGCCTCGCTGGAATTCCGTCTTGTTTTGATGGTGCAACGTTGTTCCCGACTCCAACATCCGACTTCCAAGGTAAATGGAATGCACCATAAATATGTCTGAAATCAAGGATCCATTGTTTCAGGGACTACTAAGGATGTTGTGTGGTATGGGAAGCATGGCAGGTGTAGCAACTGTAGCTATAGCAAATAATAACACATTATAATGAAGTTATTATATGTGCTCAGTCAGTCACTGCTTTAATTTGTCTGTGGATGGATTTAAGCCTTTTCTACTTTGGTAAATTATGCTCCGTTAAGTAGACCTGTATAGAGCGTATATAAATATATACATGCCACGGTTTAAGGTGTAAGATCGAGCCGTAGAGATATCACGAGAGGTGTTGTGAGGAAACCAAGGTGAAGAGAGCGATGCAGACGGAAGATAATTATACCATGCCGCTCTCCAGCTCCTCCGGGCCATTTCCTCCCCTGTGGCAGCGGATAAGGGCAGGGCTGGGGTGGCAGCGTTGGGCGCCGAGTATCATGCTTGATTTTCGGGGGAGTGCCTTTGAGGTCCACAGGAGGCCCGTGGAGCCAATAAAAGGCTGTCGGGAGGGAAAGAGGACACCACCAAGGGAGTCTGGAGCAGGAGGAGGCATCCAGACAACAGCTCTGCAAATCCACTGGCCCTCCCTGCCAAACAGCTGAACCTCGAAAACCTCAGGCAGGGCAAGCTGCCACACGCCACCATTATCTCAATCACTCTACAATAAAGCTGACATTTTCATGGAAGTGCAACAGAAACAGCAAAAAAAAAAATAAAGAAAAAAAAATATTCGCAGACTTAAATTTAAAGCTACAGTCAAGAAGTACTTCATTTTTTATTATGATTTTTGAGGTCACAGGACTCAGAGCTGCACCGCTGAACTCGCCGAATGAACCTTTGCAGAGCCCAGAGCAATCTGTCCAGTCAAAACCTGGCATTCTTGGCTTTGTATCCGTTGCCGGGAAAGATGAGATTCCCACGGCGCAGGGTAATATGATGGCCTAGATGAGTTAAATGTCATTAGAGAACACAGAGTACTGCTGCAGACACACGTGCACCGCGAGGGTGGTACTGCATACCTCGCCATCTGCTGAGTCATAATGGGCGCAGTGGTTGCCCCTTCACCCTGGTGACTGGACCAGGGACAGATGTATATACCCCAAAACGGTTCAGGTTGTAACTGTATTGAGATGAATAGCCATAATTTGCCTTCGTAACCATGCGTACTGTCCAAGTGTAACAAATTGTAAATCTGTCTGAATAAAATGGAAAGTAAAGACAATTTAAGCCAAAAAGCTATCAAAGACCAGAGCTGAAGGTACTAAAAATCCCACACTAATGAGGTTTTAATGATCTGATACAACATTGCTATACTTAGATTCTACTTGGGAGGCAAAAAAGACTTTAAAGTTTGTCTTGTGGGTTGTTTTGAGCAGAAAGGTCAAGTTACTACCTTAATGCCTGAACAAAATTTGCAATATTTTGTCAGCCTCATGGTAGCAAAGCTACATTCATGTTACAATTCATTTAATTTTTGACCACTTGGGGGCAGCACAACAAACTGATAGCATCTTATAAAGTTGATATGACAAACCAGTTGGCAAACACATGACTATCTGTGTTTACACACCCAGCAGACACAGAGTCATGTTGAATAATCGTGACTACAAGTAACATAAAAAAAAAACACACAGCTTGAGTTGAAACCTGAAAACTCAGCTCATCTGCTCCATGAGGACTGTGTGCATGTACTTTGACTACGTTCGACTGGCAATGACAGATCGGATTCCAATTGAAATGTTGCTAAACCAACACACCCTCATACCTAAACGACTGAATAGGTTGATTGCCAAAATACGTGACTGTTGCAGTGTACCAGTGACAGTGGTGCTGGGCCTTCGTCATAAGCTTGCAGTCAGGTTAGCTTTAGGTAGGAAAACATCTTGATTTATCGCTGACTGGATTTCACACAAGCCATTAACAGCAGTCTCCTGGGGGAAAGTCCTTTGTTCAGTTATTTTGTTTGACCCAACCATCATCCCTTTGCAGACTCGCTTAGTCCTCTTGCTTAGCCATCTGACCTCGTCCTTTGCTGCTGTAACAATTGCTAAGGTGGAGGCTGCCACCTGACGACTCCAATATTCACTCTTGTTTTAGCTCTGCTTTGGTCTATACCAACTCCAGTGGGAACATGTCCGTCTCCTCAGCTGTAAATGCTCCCCTAGGTTTACTAGCTTGTTACTAACATTGTCCATCTGCCGTTTGGTGCTGGACAGGCACTGTAGCGTACAGTGGGGTTAATAGGCTTCTTTTTTTGTACAGCCGTAAAAAACTAAAACAATGACCTACTTGAGCTCAAATGGAAGTGCTGACATTATCGTCACAATATCAGATGTCCTTTGGTACATTGTATATATATGAAAATATTGATTAATGCAGCTTTTAAACATTATTTTAAAGTCAATTGTCAATAGATGGACAATCAGTAACAACCAGTATACACAGATGGTAGGATGGCAGCGGATCATCTCTGGCAGCTGTGATGAAGCTGGAATCAGATGAAGAATTCAGTCAGTCAAATGTTTTATGCGATAACTTTAATTTGATGCGAATGTGACAGTTTTGATATAAGCTCTGTGCTAAACATGCTGTTCTTATTGTGCCGTTTCTTTTCTGCTTTTTGTGATTTATTTATTCATTTTACTCTCTTGTTCATGTTTCAGTTGTTGCTGCTGATGTTTTTTTTACATTTTGCTGGGACTGGAAGTACTTTCTGAGTGAACAACAAAAGAAAATTGTGTGTATTTCAGTGACGCCCAGATACAATGTCAAACAAAGACGAATCTTTTACACAATGAACACACACCAGACTCCTCAATGGTGAACATTCACCAAAGTATAGTGAGGAATTTCATGAACTGGGCAGAGATAAAAAACATCCTTCTCATCCTACAGTACTGTATGTTTCTCTCTCTGTCCTCACACAGCTGGGCCAGCAGACTGCTGGATGGATGAGGAGGGTGTTGAGGGTGAGGCGGGGGGAGTTGAGTTACATTCCTTCCATCGAGGCTGTGCGTCTGCCAACCAGGTCACTCCCAGTTCAGTCCCGGGAAATTGGGAGGGAAGAATTTCCTCTATGTGTCCATACTGGACACGGCCACAACCACACAGAGGCCTGTGTGCACCCAGGGCACATGTGTGTGTGTGTGTGTGTGTGTGTGTGTGTGTGTGTGTGTGTGTGTGATGTTTGAAACTGAGAGCCCAGTGTAATATGACTTGCATGTTATTTTCTTACGGGTACATTGTAGGAGAGGTGTGGTTGTATGTGGTGTGTAAGAGTATACGTGTGTGTGTGTGTGTGTGTGTGTGTGTGTACATGAGACAGAAAGTGAAACTGAGATAAGAAAGTTTTTCCCTCAAAGTTCTTGTGAACTTGAATTACAATGACTCGCAATGAGCAAGCAGATATTAGTTGACAGATCAATGGAACATTCCGGCCTCAGTGATCGAACCTGTGACCTCCCAAGATCTCTAATGTCAGGAGGCAAGCCAAGACAAACTAGTATTTATTTTCTATTTATAATATATTTATTGCCCTTACCTCTGCAAATAAATCAGATCAAGGCGCCGAAGCAATACTTTAGCCTCCCTGCAGACTTCGCTGCATCTCCTGTCCAGTTCACCACTCACACACCGTGCACAGCAACACACTGATGAAAGATGCTTCTTCCAGGCTTTCTTCCAGATTCCAGGTCCTCGCTGCAGCCTAACAATAGAAATGTGGAAAGAGAAACTTGCAGGAACAGAAAAGAGGCTAAGTTTATACCTTGCCAGTTGATTTGTGCTGCATTTCACACACGTTGTTACAATACGGGGTTGCATTTGAAAGTTATTCGTACTACACAGCAGCAACAAGACGGTGATGATAATATGGTTGGCAGCTTCACATTAAAAGTCCGACTTAAGGTAAACACTATACATCAACTTTGTCTGCTTTTAAGCACCAAGCATCAGTGATGTAAACACACCTGCACCTCTCCTCATCCCGCTGTAGTCCTGCGCTCTGCCAGCCCAGAGGGCAGTCCGCCCAGTTGAGTGCAACAGCTTGATCCAGGACGTTGCGGTGCAGACAGGTCTCTGTAAAGATGTGGACACAACAGTCTAGTTGATTTCCTGTTATTGGCCAGCTTAAGTCCCATTCGTCCATTTCTTGTCCTGTGACTGGACATTAGCCGGGAGCAGCCTTCAATCCAAGATGGATTAGCATGGCTGTTATCCTGACTCTCTTCGTCTCCTCCCGGGAGCAGACTGGCTCAGCGTCTGCTGCTCTTATTCCAAAACCTGCACTTTCTCCTCCCGTGCTGATGAATTTCTGCCACAGGCGATACCGGTTTTAACGACAAAAGCAGTAAAAAAAATAATAGTTAAAAAAGCAAAAATGTAGCAAAAGTTGGAGGACATTTGCAGCAAGGTGCATAAGCTATCAAAGTGTGCACTACTGTCTCACTGAAACAGGCGATTCATTGAATAACCGTGCCCGTAATTCGTGAGCATCTGCACCTGCAGTACAGTTCAGCGTTACCGCGTTGGCTCTAGTATTACTGTGTTTTCTTTTCCAAGTTATGCCCCTGTGTACTTCTCATGAACAACTTGGGGGCAGCAGAAACACTGAAGAATGATATAATTCTTAAGATGACATGTCAAACCTGTTTGAAGGCAGCTGCATATTTGCATATCCAGCAGATTCAGAACAACCAGGTGAAGTTTTCATACTTGAAGTCTGTGATGACCGACCCGCATTGATGCAAAGGTAGTGATGCATTTTACATCCACGGGCAAAGATTGGTTTGGGATGAGCAACCAAAGCCACAGAGTAGGGTACAGCAAAGAGGAACTTGTGGTGTCACGAGCATGTCAACAGTGTTTGTGAAATTATAATAGTTCCTCAATGAGGCTTAAAGTAACATATCAATACTAGGGACAGTTTCAGAAAGAGAGGTGGCTCTCTCTGGTAAATTCAAGCCGACCTTTAAAAACAATGATCGCACCATCACTGCATTCTATCGTGTGTGGGGTTTTGCAGGAAAAATTGCTTTACGGCAGAAAGAGGAGCAGCTTCTTCTCTCTAAACAGAGACTTATCTTTCTGAGACACCAGTCTAACTTTCACTACTCTAATGGCAGATATTCATTCTATGCGTATTGTTCCTATGGGCTGACATCTGGAGCAAAGACGAGGACATATGGTATCGTCTTCTTTGAGACAGGAAGGCAGGAAGTCTGCAGTTTCGGGGATATATGGTCTTGATTTTGAGATATAAAAATTGTATGGATGTGGGCCAACTAACTACTTGTCGCTCATTTTTCCTCAAACAAATGAAGAACTTCACTTGTATAAAAGCCAACCTCCTCCAAACCTTTTACTTCAAATGAATAAGAAGATGATACACTCTGATTATCATAAACATTTGACTTTTGCCGTGTCCCGTTTTTATTAGCGGGGCTAGCGGAGGTTGTGGGACAGACAAGAAACTCAGCCAGGCTCAGCTTGCTTTGCTGGGGGGTTTGTGGCTGAGCTGTTGTCTGGGACAGGAAACATGTGAGCTGAATATGGGATCTGTAGAGCACTTGGCAGTCGCACGCAAAATACACACACACACACACACACACACACACACACACACAATGCAGGAAAGATGGAAGCTCTTCCAGGACACACAGGACTTGGCCCTCGCAGACGACGTGTCACAAGGAATCAAATTAGATGTTGCTGCGTAGAGCGGCCAGAACAAGGCCAGGGACTTTTCTCAAGGAAAGTTGGTTCGATCTTAGGAGTCATTTGTAAATTCAACCAGAGAACTGATACATAAAAGACGCTCCTGCAGGACTGGGGTCATTAAATCACTGCATTTTGTCTATTACGCTTTCCTGGCAGGGATCCTGGACAGAAAGGGGGGGGGGGTCACAATCTACTGTATCAGTGTGACACATCTCCAGCCCGCGTTTGAACTTCTGATTTAGTGCTTCTCGGGAGTCCCAGGTATCACCCGGGTCAGATGGCTCATGATGTGACAAATGTGTTACACAAGAGGGGGTACTCAGAATTCAGCGCCGCCTCTGAACCGCCACATGCTACAAGAAGAAAGCCTCATCTGATCTTATAACTCGCCTTTCTTGCATAACCTGCATGTGCCCGACACGTGCGGTGTTCCCGAGCACACATTACCGACACTGAATGGATAAACACACACAAGCAAGTAGCATTGTTCTACAGATATAGCCCATGATGCATTGAGCTCGGATAAAAAGCCAGCTCATGCTCCCCAGCTATGTCAGCTGCTTTCCATATTGCCCTGTCATGACTCGCCTCTGAGTGGGACATTGACGGGTCTCTTCCGAGCAGAGGGTCATTCCTCTCTGCTTGGGCCTGGACTGAGTTTAGCATCATGGGAACTGCAGATAGCAGCTGAGGTCCTGGGAGGTTACACAGGAGTTCAGCTGAGTTAATGCAGCCAACGGGGTGTCCTGTCAGTCAAGATTCAGGGAACCAAACGCAGAATGTGACCTTAGAGGAGGTTCTGTTTGGCGAGGACTGGAGAGTATACTCAGCTGGGTGGTCTCCACAGTCTCCCCCCCCCCATCAGAATAGATGAGGATTCTACTTTTTATAAGTCAGATTTTGTCGCCCTGTTGTGTGTTTGTCTCTGAGGCACAGCCTGGTGTAACAGAGCCACCTGGTGGCCACACAGGCAAATGCATCTCACCAGACACAGTCTAATATTACAACTGCAAAGCAGCAAGTTTCAATGCAAAAAACAATTGTCACTCATTGTCATAATCATTTTCTGTAGAAGGTACTCAAAGACCGTCCACCTAATTAAAACAATGGGAATTTATTTAATGTGTTGTTGTGAATTGTGAACATGTACATATATGCAAACATAACATACGCACTTCTACGCCGATGTGTCAATGCAAAAGCAGACATATATAAACAGCAGTGCAAGAAGAAGAGGATTAAGGTCACTAAGTTAAAGTAAAGTGATAAAACCACAATGTGAAATACTCCATTACAACTAAGAGTCTCAAAGAAACTGAAGTCTTGACACAAATTCTCTGTGCAATCTGATCTGTGAATTTTTAAATTATCTATTGATCTATTATCTATTGATTGGTCTGGGTCTACTTTCCATTTTTATATTGAAAATGGATAAAACAAAGATACTCAGCAAATGAAAATATCTGAAACATCCAGATAAAATCCCTCAGTGTCAAAGAGCAAAGTGTCTTTGCCAGAGCTGTCACTTTTAATGATGTTGAATAACCTAACGGGGAGAAACAGGAGAAGCATGATCGCTGACATTTGCATCAACAGGAGCGAAAAAATTTATTTATTTGGTTAGGTTCACGCACAAAAAAAATTTGGCTAGATTTATAAAAACAGGACCAAAACACAGCAGGCATGGCAGCCATCTGATATGAAAGTCCACTGTGCAAGTAGTCTGAACGTGATGAGCCAAATTCTAGAAATATTATTGAGGTAGAAACAGTAGAACATTTCATGCTGGTTACTGGGCTGTTTGAAAAAGGCATATTGGGAAATGAAGGAATTCCACTGAAGCAGATGCAGACATTCAGAGAAGATGGCCAAAAGATGAACATTAAGGCTGTTTTTATTCTTGCATTCATCTAACATAACAGACATGATAGTACGCTGTTGCAGTGTACGAGACAGTCGCCTAATATCAACACAACACAAAGACAACGGTGTATAAGACCCCTGCGCTGTGCTTCTAGGACACTCGCACAGGTAAAGGTAGACCAGGTGGGTGGGACATGGGCACGACGTGAGGCTATAAGGTCAGTTGTGTCTGTGTGGGGGGGATCAGAGGGTTCAGGTCGTCCCGTCAGAGAGCAGAGCTGCAATGATGGCCCAGCTGAAGGTAGCAGGAGAGGCAGCGACGAGCCACCAGGACTGTGCAGAGGTTTACTCTGATATGGCCACTGTGAGCTCCACTGCAGGTGAGTCCCAACAAATATGAGCTTCAGGTTAGTCTGTTTGTTATTATCTCTCCATCAGTCAGACATTGAATGCACCTGTGACAAAGCCTACTTTAAAACCACAGAAACAGAGACACGTGTGAAAAAAATGTTTGTGACTTGCATAAGTTTTCAGTCATATGTTTCATAAATTGATGATTTCAGTCGCTTCAGTGCCGTGTTGGTCTCCTATCATTCAACCAGTACAGAGTTACTAGGCAATACTTTATGATAACCATCATTGATGGAACAGTAACTTTATAGTTAATTAAACTTTAATTGATAGTTATTTTAGTCTTAACAAACAATGAAAAGCTTTATACATAATTTATGAATCAGTTGTAAAGGTTTGTAAACATCAGTTGCAACTTTACAATAAGCAGCTATGTAATAAATGGTCAATAAAGCAATTCATTGTTTTCAATAAAGACATATTAACTAGTTTAAATTTATTTTTAAATTATTAACTAGTTTAGTCATTTCTATAAGATTATAAGATTACCAATTATTATAGTATAAGTGGTAACCCGTTACAGTGTTGCATGATGGTCTAAAAGTTGTTAGCAAAGATTTTAGATGAATACAATGTCAGACTTAAAAACATGTGGAATTTCTTTGACACACTTTAGATTTGAGTACATATTCAACATTAAGTAGCTGTTTATTAGCTCTGTATTAGTCATTGTAAAGCACTTTTTGGTGCCTTATTCTGAATGAGAATATTCTACAACTACTAGGCCATTAACTGGGAGTTTTAATTACTGCGTATTGATAGAAAGTAAGGAAGTTGTTGTACATGAACATTCTCCAATATAACACTTGATAAATATGGTCTGTTCCCTTGCAACAAAACTACGAGTGTTAATAATAATGTCCGAATAACTTTAAATGAAATCCCTCTAACACAGAATATGTTCCCATTCTAACCTGTGTGTGTGTTAATTACACAACTTTCTTAACAACTCTCAGTCAGCAGTAATTAGGCGGTCGAGGTAAGACTCTTAGTTAATGGCTAAGTGTTAAAGTGCTCTGTAATGTATAATAAAGAGGCAATATGCTACTAGGATGCATGCTAAGCAAGTACTTAGTGGATGATATGTGTACTCTAATATAATGATTTTTATGAAATCGTATGAATTATGTAACCAGGTTGTGAATAAAAGTTTTAATACCATCAACAAATCAGCCTCCTCTGTCTACTCTCTGACCGCCATGATGTGAACAAACAAGGTCCGCTCACTCCACCAATTTGCCAGATTAGTCCCTGTGTTGGTGATTGTGCTAATAATCTTGGTCAAATCCCCAAGTTTCTGGTATCTTTTTCTCACGAGCTTGTCTTTGGCAGCTAAAGCTCTGTGGCTCTCAGGTTGCCTGACGGCACTGGGAACCATAAAGTCAGTGTAATCCCTCTTTTTTCACACACTCATCGGTGAAATGCTCCTTTACAAGTTCAGGCCACTTTTCTGTATCATGCAGAGGAAGCCAAGAAACAGGAGCTGGAGAATTGTCTCCGAAAAAGTCTTTTCAGCCTCACACTCATTTTCTTCCTCCTGAAAACAGATATAGGAGAGTCGGCGAGGAAGGGTCCATTGTGTGAGACCTCCGTGCCTGTCAGCTTTGGCAGGCGGAGCAGAGGTTACCCCTCCCCAGCCAGGAGACGCCACCGCACCACCTTCAGCCACAAGCAGCTGGAACAGCTGGAAGTGGCCTTTGGGCAAAACCAATACCCTGATATCTACTACAGAGAGGAGCTGGCCCGTATCACCAAGCTCAATGAGGCGCGCATACAGGTGGGACAGCCTTCGAAGTACAATCCTACTGTCTTACAGTCATGGTGTGCATGCTGTGCTGAGCTTGTGATATTTTCAAGAAAGCTGTGTGTGTGTTTTGCATAGATTGCAATATAATAGATGCTCATAACCTAATGTGTCAGACGTACAGACGACAAGAGATGAAAAACTTAAGTGGGATAAAATATATGTGTTAATAATATCATGTCTTATAAAAAAGACCCCAAAATCATACCTGAGTAACAGTAATAATGTGTTAAAATATAACTTAAAATATAAAATGTAACTTTTATAACTGAAAGTGAAAGTCAGCCATAAGAGTAGTGCTAAAGTAAAAGCCTGCAATATCTGTTATTAAAATCTTATTAAATATACTAAATTTTAAAAACCATTTTATAGCAAAGCTATATGTTCTTAAGTAGCAAAAGTGGTAAAAACAAACAAACACATATTTACATTTACATGTGTGTATACTCTGTACTTGGGTCGGACACAAATCTTTGCCTAACTGATTAACACGTCCGATAATCAGGAATCAGAATCAGAGTGTGTAATTTGTAATCGATTTCCAATAAAATACATTGATTTAAAAAAATTGCTGCTTTGGCTCTGATACAGCATGCAAGTAAAAGTAAAAAGTGAAGTAAAGTACAATATTTGCCTCCAAAATGTGGTGAAGTGGAGGTATACAGTAGCTGAATATGGAAATACTCAAGTAAAGCACAACTACCGTGAAATTGTACTTGAGTAAAGTACTTGTAAATGTATTTAGTTACATTCAAAATATATATCTTTATTGTTGCTGTCCAGTATCAAAACAAAATACTGCTTAAATGTCACACTTTTTGTGAGGCCACACTGTGTTACATCCTATCATCAGGTGTTCTTGTCCCTCACCTGTCCTTGTCTCAGCAGGTTTGGTTTCAGAACAGAAGAGCCAAACAGCGGAAGCAGGAGCGCGCCTCACAGAAATTTCACCCAGTGGGTGTGATGCCAGGCCACAGGGCGCTGCTGGGAGGCGTGCACGTCCAGCCGTCCAGCATGTCCCGACAGTACTACACCCAGCCCCTGGCTCACATCCCCCGCCTGTCCCCCATGCTGCCCTCCGGGGCGTACTCCCGCCACCCGGGCCCGGTCGGCCAGTGCCCCTGCCCCAGCGTCCCACCTCCGCCGGCCACCCAGCGGCAGCATGAAGACTGGTACGGCCCTCTGAGGGGCAACCTCACCTCACCCATGTTCTCTCTGGCCCCCATGCAGCCTCTGGATCCGGTCTCTCACTGGAGCTAAGAAGGAACACAGGCCTGTTTAAAAAGATCAGATGCTGCATCAAAATGATTTTGAAAACTGCTCTTTTTGTATCTAACACACTGTTACTACACATGCAGACACACATTTACATTACAAGTACACGTCCTGGCCCTTAATGTTGGCTGTAAAGGTAACTTCGGTGCAGTGGCGTAGCCAGGAGATTTTTAATGGGGGGGCACGGATGAGACACAGAGCGAGTGTGGGGTGGCCATGGCAGAGTGACCCTTGTGAATGGCAGGAGATCAAAATGTGTAATGCAAATGTTTTACGTACCACTTTGCTTCTACTAATGTACATATAAATTGAATTCCAAAAGTAATCTTTGCATTCATTGTTTTGTTTTTATTGTTTTTACATTTTATAAAACACCTTTAATAGTCTCACTGTGTGACAGATATTCAACTCTTGCTGTCATCTCGCACTGCAGTTTAATTCTGCTACAAAAATGTAAATTCAGTCGTTATCTACTCATCCCCATACCGACAGAAAGTCAGGTAAAGTTTTGGAGTAAAATGGCTCCATACAGTTTGTCCGGCATATTCCAAGTCTCCAGAAGCCCAGAGATATCAAATTGATTTTTTTCTAGAAAAACCCTAGGACTGACTCTCCCCCCAATTGTTTGAAAAAAAAGAAGAACTTACCTGGTCCTAAATCATTAACACAAGAGAGAAACAAGAAAAACAACTATAACTACATTTTTCTTTTCTCGCTTGACTGCCTGGGCCCCTGTTCTTTTCAGTACATTTATCAAATAAAGATTTTTGTTTCCCACAATGTGGCTGGACTCCATGCCTCAGTTCATTTTTTTTTTCTTAAAAACCCACACATCACAAGTCAACATGTGTAGATTAACATCTTTAATATTTCACATTCCAGAGACAACACGGTTGCATCTGTTATGCTTTCAGATTTTTTAAATATTTTCATTCCACAACCTGAATCGATTGAAGAATCAATACTGATGGCAAAAATATAGAATTCATCAATATGAAATTATACTTCAGAAAGAATCACAGATGGATTCAAAACCCACACACACACACACAGATGTTTGATCCATATCTGTTTTAAAGGCAGCTAATGATTTGAAGCAAACATGTTGAGTTCAATGGTTTTTAACAACAGCTCCACTGGAAAACCACAAAGAGAAGTCAGCTTATCAACACCTGCAGCTGCAGCAGCATCAACCAGTGTGCTTTGAGTCTATCCAGTGATAAAGATCAGCAGCCTGGTGCTGCTTTACATTCACTCCATGACGTTAGATTAATGACGAGTATCTGCTGGCCGACACCCTACAGTGAAGATGATGGTGACTGGCTCATATAAATCTTCATGAAAACAACAGCAAATACAACATCAAGAAGAAACGCGTGGCGCTGACGTGCCACGATGCTGCACGGAGTCTCTGCTGGTGACATTCAGTGTCGGGTCGTCCGGCCTGCAACTGCCGGCTTCCCTCCAAAATAAACCTCTCTACATACATGACATCAGGCTAGATACTGAACATCTGGGCAGGTCAAGGCAACCTTCAAATGTGATGAGAACGACCCATTTGTCTCGTCACAAACAGCGAATGAGATGGATTCACAGAAGGAATCATTTGGTCCAAAATGCTGAGTATCACACAGCAGCGCGCACACTGCACACAGTGAAACGCTTCGGAAATGGTAGACTATGTTAAGTGATGACATTCTGTTTAAATGCTATTCGGCGACCACAAAGAATTAGAGGTAGCGACACTAAAAGAAGAACCCACACTGTTGACTGTACTCCACGTTTAAAGGGCCAACTCACCCAAAACTACCAAAATCGCAAAGACATATTGTCCATTCCCCATATTTGGCAGATAGTCTAAATTGCCACTGAGATTTCTGCTGCCCTACCAATAGAAGGTTTTTTTTTTGTGATGCTTAATGCATTAAAAGAATGACATGAAATAATGTCCAGGTCACTCCAGGTGGTCCACAGATCTCCATGCGGACAGTTTTCGTTAGGTAGATGTGCTCCATCCAATCTCTCAACTTCACCAAACAGAATTTTAAAAAAATATATCTATGCTTGGATACCATGAGGGGTTAAGTGAAAAAAATGTGTTTGATAGTGATTTTGGGTGAACTGACCCTTTACAAATGGCATGATTTCAAGGAACTAATAGAAACAGAAGATGCAGGAGGGAATTCCCTCCTTTTTTGTTGCTTATTAAATCACTGATCAGTCAAAACAAGATTTTCTGCACCAAACTGGACATTACGTGAAAAAAGAGAAGAAGCATCATGAAAAAAATAACCTGCAAGTAAAGATTAAACAGTGAGTGTTGGACAGCGTGGTGGCAGCGTCTCAGTTTGACTTCTCTTCTCTGCAGATTCCTTGTTGTTGTTGTTGTTGTGGACATGAATGATCCCAGTGTTCAGGTGACATCCTACTCCAGTGATTTGGCGAACTCTGCGTAATCGATGTAACCGTCATTGTTTTTGTCATCGTCCCTCAGAACATCATCGATGAGACTAATGAGGTCCTCCTCTCTCATTGGCTGGCTGTTCTCTCCTCTCTCCTGAGAAAGACGCGAGATCATAAAACATTCATGTGGATGTATTATGCATGTGAGACAACAACAGACACTATTCATTAGGAACTTGCACACCATGTAAAAACCACGTCACATCGCAGAGTGCTGAACATCACAGGCTGAAAAACGTGATATGTAATGTTTGACTTCTGAGAATTCAAGTTTCTCACACTCCCAGTTGCAGCTTTGTGCAAGTTCCAGAGGGGCTAGCCAGAACACACAGCTGACCTATGACCTGCTGTCCCCAAGTGACACATCTGCCTCAGCACACGGTACCGTCAGATGTATTTTTAAGAAGTAGGTTAGCACAGTGAAATACAAACAGAGTAAAGTTAATTTGGTTTCTGTTTATTTTTCTTCTCTCTTCTGTTTTTTTTTATTTATTTAAATCTTAAAAATCTCCTCTGTCATCCTTTTTTCCCCCCTCACTTATATTCTGACAAGGTAATACGGGTGTCACAATATCAATATTAAATCATTGAAATTGGTGTGCTTCTACACACACCCGAAGAGCAACAACTGTACGTTTTGCAACAAGCACCCTTCTGCCATCTAGTGACTCTTCTTTTTGCTTTCATGTCTAACAGTTGTGTGGTGCAATAACGTTATTGAACTTAAATAAATCATTTCAATTTGACCATATGGCCTTAGCGTGGTACATTCCATAAACATATGGTGGTTACAGAACTCTCGATAGGATGTATGATGTACCTTTTGAAAGAATTTGAAAATGTAAAGAACAGTTGTCCACAAATCAAGAGTTTATCATGGCAAAGTTACAATGGCATAACTGTCAGTGCTGGCAAATAAAATGTTGAAATCAAAAGTTGAATTACACCCTTTAGCAGTCAGTGACAAATAATTACTTGTATTCAAGTTTTCAGGCAATGTGTTCACATCTAAGAGGACAGAAACAGAGATACACACTCACATACTGTATGTACCTACCTCTCTGTGCACATGCGTGATGGCTGTGGCGAGCTCAAGCCCATCCAGCAGGTTGTTGCCATCGTAATCATGCATCTTGAAATAGTGCAGCTGAAGCTCCTGCGGTGACATGTCTTTCTCTGGTTTGTCTATCACTCCCTCTAAGTGCTCCATGATGTGGCTGGAACAACAACAAAAAAAAACGTGTCACACACAGTCAGTTACACAGAGTGTGTGAACGCCGCTGCTGACTGTGTTCGAAGTCCAACCACAGTTCTGTGCAAATAACGGGTGAATCACGCGTAGTGTAGTGGCAGAGAAGGAGACATGACTCACTCTTTGTCCTGGACCATGTTTTTGTCCAGGCGGCCGTGACCGTGGCCGGTTATGTGAGCCGCGCTTTCTACGACAGGCGGTGGCTGCTGCCCCTGTGGGTCCACCTGAGAGTCAACGCAGAGCAGAGAGGAGGACAGGAGGAGGAGCAGACCCCCCCACTGTACACTACACCTGCCTCTCCTCATTCTGCTGGACACGTACACACAGACAGGAAAAATGACAGAAAGGAAGACAGCAAGTTAAATTAACAACAGGTGTTCTTTATACTTTTAATCTATGGTGGATATCACATATTAGGCATCTTATTTCCAATCAAATTGGCATATTTGCTTCAACGTTTAACCTCTCATTTTTCATTCATACATCCCAGCGTTGTAACTCAATAAACCCCATTTAAAGATGTATATTAATAGGGAATTCATCTTGCTGTTTCTCCTATTAAAGGTGCATTATGCAGTTTTTGGGAAGATCATTGACTGTTTTTAATGCCTATAAAAATATACAAACTGACATTAAAAGTACAATGTGATACTGTTTTACTTGGTTTATATGTAGCGGACTACGGTGGCCGACAAGGACAAACGTGCAGCAACGGCCAAACGCTGCAAATACATAAACGATGCAGAACCAAAGACACACAAACACACAAATCAAATGCAACAACAAAATGCTGCAAATACAGAAAAGATGCAAAACCAAAACGACACAAACCACCAAAACACATACAATAGAGAAATGTTGCATATTGAGTCAACACAACGGAAGTGTCAACACAACAGTATCAGTATAATAGGTCCAGGTCGGGACCCCCTAGCGGCCTGGCGCTTTTCCGTTGTGTGGACACTTCCGTTGTGTTGACTCAATATGCAGCATTTCTCTATTGCATGTGTTTTGGGGGTTTGTGTCGTTTTGGTTTTGCATCTTTTCTGTATTTGCAGCAAAATTGTTGTTGCATTTGTTCTGTGTGTTTGTGTGTCTTTGGTTTTGTTTGGTTCGTTTCTTTGTTTGCAGCATTTTTCCGTTGCTGTATCAAATTGTTGCATGTGTTTTGTGTGTCTTTGGTTGTGCATCGTTTATGTTTTTGCAACATTTGGCCATTGCTGCTTGTTTGCCCTTGTTGGCCACCGTAGCGGACCCTGCCACCTTTCTAGCTTCAAACAGTGTTCTGGTAACCTTATTTTCTTCTGAGAACAGCTTGTTTATTCTCTTATGGAAAAAACAAGTATTTTTGAGTTTGTAATACACCCTCATTGATATTGTAAATATTACAATACAGAGTTTGAATTCCTTCTCCAAAAACGACATAATGCCCCTTTAAAGTCTTAATAAAGCTAAATCAGCTGTAGTAGACAGCTGGCTTTCTACTACAGCTGTATTGCCATATTGCCAACAGAGGAGACACAAATCAATAAATTCACTCTTGTAAATCAATTCTTTGGTATGTTGATGTTTGACACACAAAGCTATGCAAGTGTGTGTTGTTAAGGGGTGAATGCGTTTAAGAACATAGAAAAACAATGTGCTGATCAGCGATATTAAATCGCTGTAAAAAAGTCATAATGGAGCAACATATTGTAAACATTGTGAGGTTACATATTTACAGTAACCTTACAGTAAAAGAGCACATATTAACGGAAACATTAACGTTAGCTAACAGGCTGAGTAATAAGATTGGCTAGCATGAAGCTTCATTTCACTGCCGTTACCGCGTTGAAATGCTATGGATTGTTGAATGCACGAGCCATTCATGGCGTCGTTTCACACATTACTCAAAGAGTTATTTTCATACTTACTTGAATTATGATTTGTGTCGTCACTTGACTCCGTGAACAGTTATCTTGTTTTCCTAGTTGGCTGGAGACAAATGCTCAGTCACGGCTATTTAGGACCAACTGACTCGCCGTAGTCCCACTTGGACACGACAGCTCACTGTGATTGGTTAAAGCTATCCGAGAGTATACAACTGAAGCGAGAGAACTCATCGTGTTAACTTACGTATTCGCCCAAACTTTGCCAGACAGACTACACTTTGTCCACGACTGAATTACGATTTAATTATATTCCGCCTATGTTCTAAAATAATGTCAAAACAATGAGACAGCTTTAAAACATAGACATGCCTTTCAGTAGGTAACAAACGCATACTTCCTGTTTCGTAGAGTTGCTGTCCGCCGGGCAAAAGATCATTAAGTTGCCAAGTCTTGTGACAAAATAAGCTATTACTGACGCAAGCTAATGCTCAGGTTATTCTAAATTAAATGTTCACATTGTAGCCTAATTTGTGAGCACTGCAGGCAGTTTCAGGGAGACAAAGTACTTCAAGGCGTTAACTATCTTGACAAAGAAAAGAATACCCGTTGAGGCGACTCTTTCATGGCGTCATCGGGGGGCGTGGTTAGAGCAGCCGCTCAGCTGTCAAATCCACAAACACGCTGCCTGTCTGTGTGGTGGAGTCCACTGAGTCGGAGGAGAAGCGTCGATTTGTGTCAAGCAAATGTCAAGTTTCCAGCGAGAAAATGACGCTGCTAAAGCTCTGTTCAGGAGGCTTGAGGTTTTTTAAATGTCACACAGTAGCTGATATAGTAAAAACCCTCCAGTAGTCAGTGAGTGACCCTTGTCTCCCCCTGTGTTTACACGCTCTGTTGTTGTCCCTGTTGTTCATCTGATTCATGTGAATTTTCCCCTCTTCCCTCAAGAACTTTTTCTTGATTTGGCTCTGTCAAGTGCATTCATTGGTTTGTGCAACCTTGTGTCTTTCACACAGTTCAATTCCATGTCACAGGGCAATAGCTGACAGATGTATTATTTTGTAACTGAGCCAGCGTCAGCCTGCCAATGCTGCTGAACCCAGATCAGGGAGCAAGCCAAGCAATTACGGATTGATTTTTTCCAGGAAAGTCATTAATGAAATGACCAGTATTAACATAAGAAAACAGCACCTTATATCCATGCACCCTGACTCTTTCTGGGCTGCACTCTTTGCTGCAGCCTTCTCTGCATTGCTGCCTGTTAAGCCCTACCTGATCCAGTTAAAGTGTTAACGGGAAAGATTAGGGACGTGGCTGTTTGGAGCAGGACAGTCTCTCTTTTACTTCCAGCAGCTACAGATCAAGCCCTCTGTAAATGCCACATTCATTTCAAGTAAATCACTTTCACAGTCAGGTGTCACTAATGCATTTCTAAGTGGTAGACAAGACAATGTATGCAGAGTATACACTGTAATACACTATATGCAATGTAAAGGGCTGCAAGGTGACAGAAAAGAAGAAAAAACAAGAGGTTTGAAAAGTTTACTGCCTGATTATTGTAGTTTTTCTTGTAAGATGAAGATTCAGGCCTACCGGATAGATCACATTACAAATTGATGTAATGACAAGAATACCCTAACAGTGAATTCCTGCTTGTAAAAATGTAAATTAAACCCCATGTATTTATGCCTGCGCTCTGGATTTCCTCTCGGATCACCTTTAGTGCCTGTGTTACTGTAACAGCCACACACCCCACCCCTCCGCACTCAAAAGATTACACATTTATTTCTCCCTTCCAGTCCGCAGTTACTCCCATCGTGTCCGGGGAGTACAGTCACCACCGGGACAGAGCGGCGATGGCATCCCGGGTTTCCTTCACCCAAATCCGCCTGGAGGCGGAGATGGAGCGCTACCGGGCCGAGTGTCAGTGGGACAAGATGCCGGCGATCATCGACCAGATGAGCGCTGCGAGGTTCCACGAGGACGGTAAGTGGTGGTGAACACCTGGAGGGTTTGGGAGTTGAGGTATCTCCTGTAGCTTCCTGCCTGCTTTTACTGCACACTGTAAAAAATGACCAGTGAAAGAAAAGGGTTGCGCAAACAGGTTGAATCAGGATGTTTCAATTCCACTTGTTCTCAGGGACGATTCAGGAAGTTGTTTCCAGATTAGTTTAAGTGGAAATCCTCCATATCCACTCCTTTTTTTGTTTCTTCTTCTTTTTTTTCTTTTTTTAATCTCGACTCATTTGCATGTTCAGTCAACTGATTTGTAAAGAAAAAAAATATGATATATTATTTTCAAGGTGCACTGTGTAGTTTTGGGGAAGAAATTTTGATCATAAGATAAATTTTGTTCTTTTTATGCCTAAACAAACTCAAATAAACAAACTGTCTTTGTTTTCATGACTGAACAACCTGAAAACAGTTTCATACTGTTTTACTTTGTTTATACGTGGCGGACCCTGCCACCTGTCTAGCTCAAAACAGTGCTCTGGGGACCTTATTTCCCCTCTGAGAACAGCTTGTTTATTCAGTTATGTAAAACATAAATATTAACAAGTGTGTTGTTTGATGACCTCATTTTTTATTGTAAATATAAAAAAATCTGGGTTATGATTTTCTTCTCAAAAACTCCCATTTCCCCCTATAAGTCTCAGAATCTGAAGTGTTTGTCAAGGAGGGATACTTTTTGCAGTGTGTAGGTTGAACTGTACACAAGTTGGACTTTGGTCTCTCAGCAAGAAAGAGTGAGTTACTCCACTTAAAGGTTCCCCTTCAGCAGATTTATTCCACAAATAATAAAGATGATGAGCAGCTTTAATGTGCCCCAGTGGGACGGACCAGGGGTCACAGAGGAGTTGCCGGATGCCTCCAACAATAAAAAAGGTCACTCCCTGGAAGTTTAGAGTGTACACAATGAAAGAGTGTGTACATGATCAAAGGAGCTGTATGACCCTCTATATTGTTGTGCCCTCTCACGCAGGATAGAGCCGCCATATCTCACGCAAAAACCAGACTTTCCACAAATCATTCCACACCATGTGCCCAAAGAAATGCAAACACACTTATCGTTTCTGTGCCTCATAAAGCATTTCTCCGGTAGGTCACTAATGCACCTGCCTCCACCTCTCACCTCGGCAGAGTAAATACGGGTTCAGGTGACTCGACCGCACGCTCGCCGTTATTGTGCCCATAAGTAGCTGATAGTGCCGAGCAGCAAGTTTCTCCCCGCCTGCACACGCACTGAAGTGTTAAATCAATGTGGTATCACTGTGCGCATGCATGGGTCACATTAGCTGATCTGACATTAGGCGCGCATGGGAGGCATGGTGCACCAGGAGTTTTAGATTAGAGATAGAGGAACTTCAGTGCAGGTGATGAGGAATTAAACTTGGCTGTAAAATACAACACACTGCTGTTAAACTGTAAAAAGGCTGCCACTGGTTGTGTACTCTTCATTCAGAGGTCTCTTGTAGTTCAAGGTGATTTTACTCTGATACAGACTGGACGGTCTGATTCTTTGTCAGACCGAAGCTGATACTATGCGCCACTGTTCACTATTCCCACAGGGCGAAACCAAATTGCAGCGGTGGCAAATACACCAAATCACAGCAGAAGTTACAATTTGGTGTACTGAGGTCAGACGCTGAAGTGTTTTGGAGGGTGATTACAACCTGCAGTTAAAATACTTTGTGGTCATTTTATCGACTGTATCCACTGTTTCCAGCCTCAGTATTTTTAAAAGGAAGTTTGAGAATGCAAGAAGAAAAAAAAACTCAGGCTATTCTGTGTGTCCTGGTGGTCTAACAAATGTGTTGAGTGCATCTTCTTCCTGCACAGCTGTTCATTAGCATCGTAAAGCTCCAAGTATGTAGAAGATAGAGTATTTACTCCCAATTCTTCTACTGAAGGCTTAGAAACAGCATTTTCTTTACAACCTTCACATCAGAAAATGCAAATTGACGGAGAGAAATGTGGAATTTTTAACTCAATTAATAACATTAATAACATAATGTGAGGGTTGCACTTGGAGTCATGCTTCTGTATAGTTAGCCCCTTATATGCCACTGTTTTCACCAGCTAACGCTCGCTGATAACTTTGTTTGTCTGTCGGTTGGTGTTGGACGGGTCACGGTCAAGGCTGATGAGATGTTGGACTGAACTGAAATAAACAATAAAGTTGTGGGCTGTTAAACCAATTAACTGAAACATGCTAGTTTTGCTTTAAGTGATTTTTTTCTTGGGTTTATCAATATGAGTTTCCCCTTTTAAAAATCCATCATGGTTTCTAAACCATCGTAATTGCCAGCAGTGGAGGAATTACTCATATTTGATTTGTTCTGGAGTAAAAATAACAATATCACATCATAAAAAGACTCTGTTAGTCTGTTAATAGATTCAAATTTGGGGAAAATGTAAGATGTCTCCTTGAAAACATTCGAAAAATTAGGAAGAAAGAACAGTTTTGAAGTCATGACGTCTGTGTATTTGTGTTCTGCTGAAGTTAGCATGCTAACCCAGCGTGCCCCTGCCCACATGGTCCAACTCTTCTGTGATAAGGGTGTAAACACTCCCGCTCCCTCCCCACTAACTGCGAAGCTAACAGAGCTAACAAGCTAACAGAAGCTATTGTCAGAGGCTGTTCCTCTAGCGGTATGCTGACCCCCATTTGGAGTTAAGTGCATAAGTGCTATGATTTAAGTGCTAATTGATTTAATAATTGATTATGTATTCACATTTGCATATTTTATTGCTACAGCTGGTATCATCATTTTTATGTAATTATATATTTGCATTATTGATCTGAATTAGTAGTTACTTATCAAAGTTATCAAATAGAAAATATTTGCATCTGAAATGTCGTGAATTAAAGTAGCAGAAAATGGAAATGGAAATGAGAACCTGCAGGGTACTCGTGCTTTAACTGTGATTCAGCTGTGGTTCATGTAAATTGGGAAGGTACTAACCGAAGAGGATGTAGACAAATAACAGTGCGTCACAAAATGACTCCTGGAAAACAGAGAGAATCACAGATGAAACAATCTTCCACTAGAACGAGAATGTTTTATTTTGCAGTACTCAGTAACTTGTGTGAAATCATTAAACGGCTCTCGCTGAGGTTCTGCGCCGAGACACGTCCTACTGTTTACGCCTCACCTTCCCCTCCCTGATAGCTTTAGCCTTGGCTGTGCTGATAAAACCAACTGGCAAATATGTCGAGCGTATTGGGACATAAACACCGCTCACACAGTTGGCGTCAGAACACACACACGCAGAATGACTAGGCTAAACAGGAAGGCTTTAATCGAGCGTGTGTGTAGAGAAAACCTCAACTACTGGACACGGAGGGCCAGGTCAGAACAGCGTTGGTTTACTGTTTAAATAAACGTTGGTATCTTGATTCAGTGGAGGTAGACGTGCAGTGCTTATCATATGAGAACACTGTTAAATCTATTTAAAGGAAGTATGAGGGAAATGGAAACTGTAGCTTCTAAATAGACCTCAGGACTGTTGCATAGTTGAACTCCTCTCCCTGAGCTGGTGGGAAATGCTGTTTTTAATGGAATGACTGAGGTTTGCTTTGGCTACAGAAAGAAATGACCTGCGACCCTGAGCCCAGACCTGCTCCAACAAACTCACTTCACTCTTGTTTTTTTTTTACTTTTTCATTCCCACCCCCATTTCAGACGACTACGGGACGCTGATGATGGCCGAGGTGCTGTTAGAGGAGTGTCTGCAGGAAAACGTGGACCTGTTACGGAGCTCCACGCCTCTGCTCGACAAGACTCAGGCTAAACTGAGCCGGGCCAAGAGCCACCTCAACACCATCCTCAGCCGGGGCTATCTCACAGTCAGTATCATCTGGGTTTCATCAGGTCGAGTCATAGCTGTAGAATCCTCTCTGTCTCTTCATGGTTTATTTTATTCATCTTAACCAGAGAAAGGACGTGCTGAAGCCACGATGGCACAGATCACAGGACGTTTGTGATGCAAATCTCTTCATTTATTGCCATTTCCTCTTGTCCTCCAGCCCAGGTATTTGAACGAGGCTCTGCTGTTGATGGCCAAGGTGCACTATGTGCAGGGTCGCTACCGGGACGCCCAGGGAATGTGCGCCAGGGTGGGACTGGAGGACCTGACCAGGGACGACCAGCCGACCTACCACCTCCGCCTGCTGGCTGAGGCGTTTGTCATTAAAGGTAGCCGACACCTCTGGGAATATTAAAGGGAAACACATTAGTCACGTAGCTGTTCAAGAGGAGACAGTTCACTTCTGACGTGTTGATGTTACATGAAGCCTTGACATCATATCCAGGAGACACTGTCGCTAAATATCGGTAAAAGAGATTCTTTGCTTATGCCATGCAAATGCACCATGGGGTCATAATTTCTACTGCATGAGATTCCTTGGTAACACTGGTCCCATGTGAGTAGGGCTATGGTTGTATTTTTCCATCATAACAAACAGTAATAAAAAAAACTTCATCCTCATCAAGTCCAGTTCTGAGATCTGCACACATCGCTAAAATAAGAAAAAAAACCACACAAGCACTGAGATGATCACAGAGATTGTAAACAAACCAGCAGATGAGCCAAACTTCTCTGGAAGAGAGGAGGAATCGGAAACGATTACTCAGACTGTAACCGTTTAGAGATCGACCTCCTGGCTCCGTCTGACTCACAGAAGGGCTGCAGCTAATCAACATTTTCATTATCTGCTAATCTGCTGATTATCTTCATGATAAATCGATTAATCAATCAGTATGCGAAATGGTAAATAGTAGTGAAAAATGATGATTATGATATCCCAGAGCTCAAATTGCTTCTTTTGTCCAACTAACAGTCAAGAAACCAAAGACTACTGGCTGCAGCTCAAACCCACAGTATTGGACTTGTGCACACACACTGTGTTTTCCTGTTACAGCCGACATTTCAGGTGCTAACATTTTCTAATTCTCCTGTAAAGCTGCTTTAATCAGTATTTTTATGCTAAAGATGGATCACATGAGTACCCGAAGATATTTACCACCAAGCTTTGCAGTGCTTTGGAGTTTAGTTTAACCGCCTGCAGCGTCACTGTTTTGTGCAGTTTGACTGCTCTCATTAGTGTTTTGACAGAGGCGACTCAGGCAGCTGTTTTCACTTAAGACCTCTGATAAATGGGCTGTACACTACCTGCTCAGCAGCCAGCAGCAGAAGGACACAGGTAGAGACTACCTGGTGAATGAATACAGTGGAGCATGTAGCAACCAAGGAGACAGATATTTCCCTTCAGAAAACAGAGCTAAATATTGAATCACTCTTCAGACATCTGGAGACATGACTCCAAATGAATGTTAATGTTTAACGTCCATATCTACTCGATGTGTAAATAAGAAACTTTATTGGTGAAAATTAGCCATATCAACTCATAAGATTATAATATGTCAGCGTCTTCAGTGTTCACTTAACAACCAACATCATTTTCCTTACCATGAAGAAACGAGCTGCCACTGACATTATCACGAAGTTACAGAACAACAAACACACAGACAGACACAAACAACACATTAGTCAAAAAGGTGTGTAGTGTAAGTGTCATCATCTGCATAACTATCTCTAACCAAACTAAGTAAAATATAACAGGCCTCATACACCACAGTATATCAGCTGTGCCTTATGTTTCCTGCCACTCGGACTGCAGAGTTTTTGGACATCCACTGTATTGCTGCACATGTACAGCAGATCTCCTACCTGTCAGCCGGGGCCTTAAGCGAGCTTAGGCAGCCCCGAGAACTGAAAACACCACCGAGCAGCTCTCTGTACACATTTCGTTTGATGATCCCACTCCTAATCCCTTTGCGAGAAGTTATTACAGCCCCAAAAATCACAATGACCTTGTACGGGGGTTTTGAAGTGGAAGTGGAAGTGGAAGGGAGGTGGGCAGGCTGATGAAATCCAATCTGTGGAGATGAATGTCACACGGCTGGAAAACATCAGCGTGATCGGACAGATAGTTATGTCAGTAACCTCTCGGGAAGTTTTTTTTTTTTTTTTTTATCTTAACCTCCAGATTGTGGGTGACACTGATGATGTGAAAGGCTTTCTCTTGGGCTTCCTCTACTGGAAGTACACCAAAGTAATAACATGTGAGTCATTCCAAACTTCCCAAACAGTTTGAGTCCTCAAGTGAAAAGGTAGGCAGTGTACTTCAAGTGTACTTATTAGCATTCAGTAGAATAAAATTAAAAAATCAAAATTAGAATTCAAGTCATTCAGATCAATTCAGTCATTTTCTTCTGTACTTTCTGGCCATTTCGTGCATTTCAGTCAGGTAATATTGAATAGATCTCCCTGTTCATGGGAAATGAGTTGATAAAATAAGAATTCAAAAAAACATATTATGTTCAAAATAGCATGATTTATGAGGGTAAATAAGTTTAATCATGTTCCACCCTGTCAAACTGATGTATTTCTGCATGAAGATATTCTACTGTTCCTTTAAGTAACATCACTGGGAGGATATGATACTAGTTGGGAGTGTTTTGATTTCATTTTACACCATTTTTTGGTACATTTTACATTTTATTCTTCATGCTATGATTTCTGATCAGTCATAACATTTGGTTCTGATCAAAGAGAAAGGATTCAGTGTAAAGCAACAACTCAAACCCCTCCAGGGAACAGATTTATTGCCACTGGCAGATTCCAACACAGATGCTGTTTTAAAAACCCGATGAGTGTGAGTCATATGTCAAGGAAGCATTTACTGTTACTCACAGTCACACACGTACGTACAAGCTGTCAGAAGTTTTTTTTTTTATAGCACATTCATTTGTGGTCACTTTAAAAATGTGCCTTTTTTCCAGTCAGATCCAATCTTGAAATATTTTGTCTATTGTGACACATTAAATATCAGCGTGATTAAAGGTCACATCCACAGAACATTGCACTGTAATCTTGTTACACTCATAACCATCATCATTAGCCTCCCAGTTTCCTGATGCTCATACATGACCTCATGCTCATGAAACTGAGGAGAATTACATTTTGATTTCCTTTGATTATTTTGAAGCACAGTACATGATATTTACAGTGGATTATTATGACTGGCCCTCACATTCTTCATGAGAGAAGAGATAGAGTCCCTCGGGGGGAGCACAGCTCCTTCCCATGGCTTCCTGTGTACATATTGCATATTATTATGAGAATGAAGTCAGATGTGAATATTTGGGCGATGATGTCTTGTCCATCGGCAGCTGTCTGTTTATTTGATTAGGGATGGCGTCTGGTTTTGAGGCTGCCGTCCGTCACAGGCCTCCTGCAGTCTAGAAATGTTCCTGCTCACTGCTTATTTGTACCAATAAGTCAGCTAACGGACGTCAGACCTGGCATCTGGACCAGGACCGGCCTGCTCACGTCTTCTTTCTCTGTTCAGTGCTTCCACCTGAACAAGACTACATGAGAAAATGGGGAGAATGCATCAAAGACATTAAGAACACATTAGGTTCTGTTTTTAAAGAGCTATGAATGCTTTTTTATTTATTTAAGATGCTTTAATCATCTGCAATTAGTTGAATCTTTTTCTCCTTTGTGGCTTTTTCTCATTCAGAGAAAGGCAGTGAGTGAAGGACTATTTTCTGTTCAATGAAAATCCCTGTATATTTGCTACTGATTAAAATATCTGAGACAAAACAGAGAGAGATGTGGAGCCAAAATTAAAATGAGGAAACACTCACCATGCTAACACCAGTCATGATATCTGCATTGTAGCAGCATCTTACGTTTTGTCAAATCGTGCTTGTAGGCCTAATTTTTAACAGAGTTTTGAATGAGCATAGAAAATAATTTTAACTTTGAGCAATGAATGTGAAAACAGCCTTCTAAGTTCTAATTATAACTTAATCAAATGTTTTAATATATTGTAAATGATACTGCACATATGATTTTCAGTATGTAATGTGCTACCTGCCTGCTCTGTGTTTATAATATTATGGTCAAGTCCATGCATGTTGTCTCTGGTTGTGTTTCAGGTCTGTCCCTGGACCACCAGACAGTTTCTTCGGTGTCTCGCGTGCGTCTGTCAGAGCGAGAGGAGGAGAGTCTGTCCTGTTTCCTCAGGGCCTGTGACGCCGCTCTGTCCTACCTTCAGGAGCTTGACAAGGTGTGTTTGTGTATACGTGTGGAGTACACATGATACGCGTGCAGGTCGTCAAGAGTGAGTGTTTGTGTTAGTGTCACCAACACTGAAAGAAGAAATGTATTGTTGTGTCGGTCTGCACCACTTAAGGACATTTTTACCTTCATAGGAAATGTTCTGTGTTCATCAGTTTCATTCCATTTATACATTATATTTGTATTTTCAGACAGTATCAACACCCCACACCAAGACAGCCAAAGCCAGCCTGCTTCCACCTGTGGACATTGAGCTGGGCTACTTCCTGCAGGCTGCATTACAGAGTGCCTACCTTTGTTTGCTGCAGAGGGGGTGAATCTACCAACCCTACATACACACCAACACAAACACACACACACTGTCTCTGCTTTCCTCTGAGCTGTGCTGCTCTGTAAACCCTGAGAATGGTCTGTTTCAAGTGCCTTTTTTTAAACTAATTTTGACACGAGCTCAAACTATTACCAACTGGAAGTCATCTACCTGTGTTTTGTTCCTCGCTGGTTATGCAGCATGTTTAACGGCTGCAGTCTTTGCTCAGCCAGCCTCGTCTGTAATGGAGGGAACGCCGGGCTCTCTTATTATTCTGTTGTAGAAAAGTGAGGAGGAGAAGAAATCAAAGACAAAGCAGCGATGCATTTTTTATTGTAGACCAGCAGGTGTCAGTGTTGCTCTAACTGTCACATGCACTCAGCTTCCAGTTTATTAGTCTACCTACGAGCGATGCAGTCTAATACAACAGCCCTGCAGTAAAAGCTGCCTTCGTGAAGGTTATAATGTTCAGGCTGTGTTCAAACTGTTTCAGAGGGGCGTTAATTCAATATAAGAAACACTAGCACCTGGTGTACTGCTCCACTCATTATTGAACATTCCCATTTTGTTTATGGCAGGCTGAGAACCTGGTAATGTGAGGCTGTATGCAGTCAGAATATCTGTGGAGTTGTTCACAAAGTTCTCTTATCACTGTCTGCTTTTATTTCCTACATTGTTACACCTTCACAACCTATACATCTCACTGATATACGCCTACTGTGTGTATGTGTGTGTGTTTGTGTGTGTGTGTGTGTGTTAGTCATCTTGCGCAGGGTGCTCACCAACTGCGTAGGGTGCTCAGGGTGGTGGAGTCACGAGTGTCCCAGAGCTTCAGAAAGGTGAGGTGCCACACGCACGCACAGGCATCAAACCAGTCCCGCACAAATAGTTTTTTATCGTCTGCATTGCTGCCAGCTTCCAAACATTTCATATTTCTACAGTGCATCGGGGCATTCAAGTGTAGACCACAAGCTTTATGCTGACACTTTAAACAAAGTTAAGCCAACAGGCAATATGACAAATAAATGCCGCACTGCTTTTAACACTGAAGACTGTTCCATAAAGTACAGTTTTACCTACTCTCATCTACCCAGTGTTTGCAGTGTTCCATTAATACACTGTTTTCTTCCTAGTCTGCAGCGAGGAAACTAGCAGAGGTGCTGCTGAGCTCGGTGAGTGAGGACAGCTACTGGCCCCCACTGGGCCCCCCGCCCTCCGCCTGGCTCCACAGAGAGGGAGCCGCCGCCTCCAAAGACGCCATCTACCCCACTGTTAAGCCACCGCAGCGCTACAGCACCGACTGGTTTGTATTGTTTGTTCCATCTCTAGGTCACTCGACCTGTCTTGATACTCTGAACACTCCTGTCTGTTCTATCGAACTGTCAGTGTGCTATTTATTTCCTCAAGTTCAACATTCAAGAAGGGTTGTTGCCTCCCGTGTTCCTTTTTGTAACACTATTGTGCCCAAAGCAGTTATCTGACGCTCTCCACCTCCTTTGTCAGAGTCTCACTTTCAGCCCATGTTTTGTCCGAGATACTGTCCGACCAACAACTGTAGCAGTTGGCAGTTATTCAACTCCCTTTGTCCAAATGTCTTTTGTACTGAAGACCATGAGTCATCGTGAGCTAACAAACTAAAGGCCGCCCACATGGGAAGTCAGGTAACAGACCTTCCTAGAGAGAGTGCTAATACGCAACCAGTTTCTGCTGGGTCATTGAAGGTGAGGAATCCCACAGCACGCCCAAAGTGTTTCACACACCTCTGCTCCTCTTGTAAGTGCAGTCTAGAACTGAAAACTGAAAAAGAAAACTAATACCGGACTCCTAAAATACCTATGATAAGGCGATGAACAGGAT
The DNA here is from genome assembly GCA_039737535.1 of Lagodon rhomboides. Lineage (NCBI taxonomy): Eukaryota > Metazoa > Chordata > Actinopteri > Spariformes > Sparidae > Lagodon > Lagodon rhomboides. Next base: position 17,146,110 of record CM077796.1, read on the forward strand.
TATTCAATCAAAGCCTGACACACACATGATTATGTAGCCTCCTGATTAATTACCTGTCATTACAGTTCATATTTAGGTTATTTCTAAGGTTGAGTGACTGAAATGAGTGTTATCTGAGTAAAATGTGGCGATATCTGTACTTGAGATAAAGGAAAGTCCTCATTGGGTCACTCACTGAAGTTTTATTCATTCAAGTTTATAACAACTCTAAATAGTTCTCTTACTCCTGTAATCAAAAACTTAATTAATTCTGTTAATATTTTTTAAAAATAGATGATAATTATAGCAAATATTAAACCTGTATCAATTATGAGGCCCAAGTTTAAAACTTCTGGTTAGTCCTCCCTACTTACAGCCCATTCAAAGAGTACTTAAAACTACAGTAATTAAGAAAAACAAATATGACAGAGATAAAGAGAGGACATATTGATAACATATGAGCCTGAAATACAACTTTTAAGCCTTTGCATTGCATTAGACAAGCATGCTAAAGAGCATGTATGCTATGCCAGCCCACTATGTATAAATAAAGGTTAAAATCTTTTAAAATAAACGTTTCAACTGATAAAAGAAAAAAAAAATTGAAATTGAATTTTAATGGACAATACTTTGCAGGAATAAAACAATGCACCTTTTTAACCTTAGAAGTAGGTCGTCCGTTTAATTCTTGTAAACTCCCTCCGCTGACACAGCCTGGGTTAAAATCCTAATGAAATAAGAGTATTTTCTGTGCTTAGCATCTGGGCTAATTAGCCTATTAGCCCCTTGATATAAATAATCAAAGGGCCGGAATGAGGTTGTTAAAGTGCTGCGCTCGGCCCACGGTCCGCCAGTTGAAAAGGTCTGCTAATGAATGATTAAACAAACTCTGAATATTCTACTGGCTTTTTACATTTCTCCCTCTACAGGTGGTGATGTGGTCAGCTGAACTGGGAAGACTCAAATCGCAAAGCTAAAAACCAATTACCTTAATGACCCTTTAATCACCTGTGTGGTCCGGAGCAACTTAGAGCAACTTAGAGCACTGCTGCATTTTACACCCCTCTAACTTCTGGACTTGCTGAACCCTCTGTAAACTGTGTCTGGAACATGTAATATGACATAAAATAACATGATATAAGATTAAAGAACGGGAGATTACAAGTAGGATATGATATAACATGACATGACATGCTATAGAATTACAGCACAACAATACATGACATTACACAACATAGGGTGACAGAATAATAAATGATGAAAACGGTAAATAACTACATTAATGCAGCGCTTTTGTAGTCTTATTGAGCACTCTATAACATAAAAATAGCATGAAAACATGACACAACAGTTTGACATAGCATAACATGACATTGCATGACCAAACATAAACTGTCATAACATAACATAAGGCGACATGATATTCACACGGGTTCAAAGTGCAGCGCACGGTCCTGACATGACAAACTGGTTGTCTGCATCAGCACACTGAACCGTATCCACATTTTTGCTGCCTCGTTCCTGCGTTTCCCTCTTTGCAGGGATCCTGCGCTCGCTGCTCGGGCCCTGCGAGCCATACTTAGTCACCGCCACATGACTAATCCTGCCCACACTATCATAAGTGAAGATCTAAATCCATGTCTGAGAGTAAGAACAGGAGACTGCACCCTGAGGAATAGCTGCACTTCAGTATTGTTCTTGGCTTTTGTCATCAGTTACCTCTTTTGAAAAGGCCACGATGGTGTCTGGTAAATGTGTCCTCTAATGGGACACGGAGCCGACCGGAGAGGGAGGAGAGGCAAAGAAAGTGATGAATGAGAGGGATGGGAGAGGTAGAGAGGGAAGAGATGAAGGAGTCACTGTGTAATTTTTCTGTATGTGTGTGTGTGTGTGTGTGTGTGTGTGTGGGACATCTGAGATAGTGCTGTGTGGTGATACACCCACGGTGGTCCGCATTGTGTTACAGCACCACAGTTGAGACAGAAACTGGACACTCCCAGCAATCTGACTATCTAGCGCTGGACAAACTGTGTGTGTGTGTGTGTGTGTGTGTGTGTGTTAGAGAGATAGACTTCCTGTTATATGGTACTATTTCCTGTTTCCTGTGTCCTGGCAGTTGCTTCTGTCCTCAGGACGTTGTGGAGGAGGCTGTGTTGCTGCTGCTCATCACAGAGTCGATGGTGAGACACACACACACACACACCCACAAACACACACGCAAGGATTCGACACTTCCTTTAACAGAGGACCCTCCTGCTGAGACCATCAGTCTCACCATCTTTCCCTTCCTTAGTTGTCCTCTTCTTCCTCCTTCCTCTTCCCCTTCCTCACTCAGCATCTCTGTCCGTCCAGGCCAGCGGCGAGGCGGTGATCAGTCGTCTGCCAGACCAGGCCGACGCTCGCCAGGCCAGCCTGCAGGATGCCACCTCTGTCTACGACCTGCTCACCATCGGCATGGCCAGGAGGGGGCAGTATGCCATGCTGTCTGAGGTGCGGCGACACACACAGTCACACACACACAAACACACACAAACAGAGACACAGACTCTATGCTGGAGGTTTGGGGGGGGGGGGAGCAGAAGAGTGAGAGATGAGATGTGTTAGTGAGAGCTTTGCCTTTGCCAAACTTTTTAATGAATGTCCTTATCACTTTGAGGAAGGGGATTATGTGTCTTTTTCTCTCTTCCCCCCATCTCACATCATCCCCCTCACGGTCTGTCTTCTTATACTTCTCCCTCCCTTTTCTCTTTCACTCTTCATCTCGCTCCAAATTCCTCCTCCAGGTTCTCACTTTTTTAAAAGGCCCCTAATGTGACCTCTGCCCAGATGTGGGAAGCTGGGGAGGCGGAGGGTTAGCAGGGTCGTCTCGAATTAGGTTTGTCCACCTGTCCGCCTGATTCATAGATAGCATCAGTCATCTTATGAGGAGGACCACACACACACACACTCAAACACACTGAGGCAGCTCCACCTAGACCAGAGGATCAGCTTGCTGAAATATGAGGCCAGTGCGGGTCATTTATTCAAAATTAGATGTCAGTGAGTCAGTGCCATCCATCCCTGATGTGAAGAATACGATTCACATTGATTGATTACGGACTTAGTGAAACATTAATCAATCCGTCTGCAGCAAGTTCTGATTCCAATATCAAATTTCGGTTGGATGACACTCAGGTATGTATTAGAATCTATATGGCTGTTATGGAAAACAAATGAAATTAGCTAATTCAGTTCACAAAAACTACTTGGTTAGGGTTAGGAAAAGATCGTGTTTTGGCTACAAATACCTGGATTATGTTCGCACAAACACAGCTGAAAATGTCTGGACGTCTTGTGAGATCTATTTTCATCAAATATTGAAACACCATCTTTAACAGCAGTCTCTGGCTTGGCAACGCCACCAACGTCCCCTCCCAACATTAAGTCAGCTCATTTAAAAGAAATGTAAATGCGATACGACATGTATTGTTGACATGTCAATATGGTACGTATGATGTTCACATTTAACCATAGGAGTGGTCTGCAGAAACGTAAAATCTCAACATTTTATTCTGACAACGGGGCTGTCAAATCCTCTGCTTAAGAGAAAACAGAAATAAAATCATTCCCAGTATTAAGAATATAACTTGCATCCAGTAAAAGTACATTGTGTTTCTACTTTCAGAGGCCTGTATGATTCTATATGTTACATCACTGGATTAATATTACTGGGTCATTAATGTGTAAGTAGCTGGTGGAGGTAGAGACGGCTTTAGCTCTCCTCACAGCGTAGCTCCAGGGATGACAGTGTAAGTCAGTCGGTCCACCATTTTGTTCCAGACTTGCAGTGAAATCTGGTAAAGATATTCACAGTCCCTAATCAATGACTCCCGAATGACTTTGGTGAGCTCTTGACTTTTTATCTGGCTCCACCCTGAAGTTGTAATTATTGCTGTTAAGTGAAATATCATTCGATGGATTTCCATGAAAATTGATTTACACATTCACGTTTCCTAAAGAGTGAATTCTGTTGACTGAAAAGTCAAAAGACATTCCCACCAGCATCAGCTGAAACAAGCAAACACTGAGATGTTGTGTGACCATTGTTTGAACAAACAATCAAGCCATCCCATTATGGTTAAGGGAATGGTTCAGGAATAAAGGTTGTGACGATATATGGACACCACCTAGCCGTCAACCGGAATTCCTAGCAACATCGAAATATGTTACCATGGACAGGCTTTTTTAAGACAAGAAAATATTAAGTCAACTAAGTAAACAATTAATAAAGAAACAATGCCTCCCACGGGAGAAGTACAGCCTTACAGAGCTGCTAGCTGTAGACTTTTCAAATACTTATGTACATGTTTCATAAATGTCGTCATTGTAAAACATTTGCTCTGTTTGGTCCGTCCTCTACATGCAGCATCTATCACATGTCTGGTCGTCCTGGGAGAGGGATCAGAGGGGATCCTCCTTCGCGGCTAAAAGGCTTCAGTGCATTATGTTTGAAAATTCGAACCTGCAAAGTGTATATTAGCAGTACAGCTATCGAGTGAATGTGGAACAAAAAGTCTTTCCATCTAAAAATGTAGTGGAGCAGAAGCATATTCCACTAAGTACAGGAGGTGAGAAAGGGTGCTCCTGGCTACTGGCGGTTTTCTGTTTCCTAATCCCAATGTGTCTGAACCTCGGTCCTAACTCTGCACATTAACCCCCTAACCAGAGGTTAAACTGGGATTTGGTATGTGTAGGGGCCTGATTTAGCAGGGTTAACAAGGGTCAGCACCATTACGTATGTGGCAGCAGCAGCAGTTGCAGTTCCATAGTAGTAGACTTTACAAGTTTAACTGTACTTTAATTGTTAATCAGCTTAGTTCAGTTATTACATCATTAAATAAATACCCACAGCCTATTCACTGATACAATAAGCGGCATGGCCCACACTCTTAGTTAATCAGATCACGCGCAGGTGGACATGTTGAGCTCTTTGCAGCAGGACATCTTTGTGTGCATGTTAAACGGTCAGCGAGCCGTTCCCGTAAGTGCACATTATTTGATCAGAATATTAGGGCAGACCTTTTTTCTTGGTTTAGCTCACTTCTGCATGACTGACAACATCTTACTGAGCAGCGCCGCACGCCACCCTCTGCTCATCCACACACACATCAATCACATTATTATGTAGTGAAAGAGCGCTGAGTGGGTGGTGAGTGGTGACTGACAGTCGTTTCAAGCGAGAAAAATGTAGTCAAGAAGAGTGGCTATTCAGTGTAGTGACTAATTGTAATGTTCCTGACTTTGTCTTCTAATGACTCAGTGTTGAAACAGTTTGAGCACTCATTTTTTAATCTTTTCCCCTCTTTTGTTGGCTCACTCTAGGGTTACCTGCTCAGACTGTCTACCTCGACCGGTACCTACGCATCCAACTTCTGTAAACTGTATCACAAAGACGTATTTGTGTTTTTGCATTTCCTCGCAGTGTTTGGAGCGAGCCATGAAGTTTGCATTCAACGAGTTCCACCTCTGGCACCAGCTGGGCCTGTCACTCATGGCGGCCGGGAAGGTGAGCTCATCTCTCCTTATATACCAGCGACGGCCCCTCACACACCACGCCACACCCGAAGGGGACATCCGTCTTCTGACATACCTCTGTCCTGTACACTGCGTTGCTTCTGACTCGCCCTCACGTCCAGACGTGCAACAAATGGCATTCACAGATAAATGTCCGGTCTGCTTGGAGAAGCAGCTTGGTGGCGTTTTACTCCATACGGACAATACAAGTATTCCTCAGTACATTAATTGCAAAAAAAAGTCATTTTTTGTGCAATTTTGGAAATGGGAGTCCTCAGAGGGAGCAGGAATAGCTTACAATCCATTCTCATTCTCCCCTTTCTAGCTCTCTGTCTCTCACTTTGTGTGTGTATGTGTGTGTGCGTGCGCACCCATGTGTGTGACAGAAAAATTGATCTGGGTTGCAGGATAAAGTGACACTGCAGATCAATGGAGAGCTCTAGAAATAGGCTGCTCCCTAGAAGGAGAAGGGGCCGCCTCAGTGTCGTCAGATCCGCTTCTATTTAGGGCCGGTCGGGTGTGTGCATGTGTGTGTGGGCGCGCGTGTGGGTGCGCGTGCATGTGGTCCATTAATGATTGGCCTACATGTATTAAGTGACTGTGTGTCTAAATGGGTCTGTTAGGGCTGTGTAAGGACAGTTGATGTGTGTTTGATACACTCGCTTGAAAGCGATCCATGTCATCTGTGGCTGCCATGATAAGTGGCTGCTGCGTGCACATGAATCATAATTTGTCAGTGATGTGTGTGTGTGTGTCTGTGTTACAGGGAGTCGGTGCTGTGTCTGTATTGAAAGAGTGTGCCAGGATGAGACCAGAGGATCCCTCATTGCCCCTATTGGCTGCTAAAGTCTGCATCGGCCAACTGCACTGGGTGAATATACACAAAACACTCACATTCACTTGTATACACAATACGAACACGCAGTTGACAGACATTGATATTAAAATTAGGACCTTTTTTATGCTATTATTGCTATTGCTGTGATGTTTTTGCTCCACATTTCCCAGAGATACTTGTTGCTGTGATACCTCTGAATTTTCTATGGAAGAGTTTCTGTAGGTGGAGCTGTTTTCCATGTCTGTTCAGCCGTGTGGTGGCTTTTGCTGCTCTTGCTAACTCCTTTATTTAGAGAGTAGATAGGGAGAGGCAGATGTTTACATCCAGGTGAAAGGGGGTCCCTAGATGAATCTGACATCAGCACCTCTTAAAAATTAAATCCTTTAAATGACACAATCCAAGAAATGGAAAATCCCTCTGTCATGTGCCTTTACCCTGAAAACAGTGGTTCCAAACCTGATAATCAGGTTCTCCACAAGGAGTCATCCCAGAAGAAAGGACACAAAAGGGCAAAATAATAAATCAGTTTAAGAAATGATCCTGTCCAGTTGAAGAATTACACCAGAAACACAAGAAAAGTCGGAGCTCTGTTGCCGGGATGATTACTGTGTTACCGTCGAGACAAAAAGAGACATAACAAGACAAAATCGAATTATATGACAGTTTATTTTTCCAACTGTTACCTAACATTTGCTCATTTTTAGCCATGCTGGCAGCTCTGTAATGGATGGCAATGTCTGTATCTGTCGGTTCATCTGTCGCTCAGTCCGCAGCTTTGTTCCAGACTGAAATCTCACAACAGATTTTGGAAGAATTATCCATTGAATTTAACACATTGAACTGTATTTAGAGCTATTTTGCTCAACCTTAAGTGATGGCAACCATAGTGCACATAAAACCTGCAAAACTTCAGCATGATTTCATGTCATTGTGAGCATGTTAGTTTGTTGATGTTAGCATTCAGCTCACACCGTGTGAAGCCACTTGCATAGCTATCTGTTGCTCTTCTAACTTCTGCAATCACTGAAATGTCCAGGAAAAGTTCCCGCATGGGGGCGCGTGTGAATGGGAGTAGGGATCTATGTTCAGGGAAAATCTGCACCACCAATTTGCCACCTCAAGACATTTCAGGAAACTGCCTGTATGGCTGCGTTGTGAATGAAAGCAGTAACGTTGCAGCGACAAGCTAAAGGCTGTATAGGTTTACCTCTTTTGGGCATGTTGAAAATCACTCTCAGTGTTCTCAATCTGAATCTGATGAGACATCACAAATCTCCAGTCCAGTTTTGTAATCCACGCGTGTGCATTTACATGTACTCAGACCTGCCCCCTCAGCTTCAGCGAACAACTCGTAAGATGATAAGCTGAAAGGTGAAGCTGGTGTCATAGAGTTCCTCTCTACAGCAGCTTTATGGAACATTTACTGTGTGTGTGCATAGAAAGTCATCACAAAGACTCACTGTGCTGCTAATGTTTTGGGATTGACACCGGGGTCGCTCTGGGAGATACGAATCACCGCGATCTGGGCAGGAGGGAGAAAGTCGCATCAACAGCGGTATTTAGAGTGGAGGGAGAGGCAGAGAGGACGAGCGAGGGTGGGTTGGTGAGAGAGATAGAGAGAGAGAGAGAGAGAGAGAGAGAGAGAGAGAGAAAGAAAGGGGTCAGAGATTAGAAAAGAGCTAACAGGGCCGAATGGAGAGAGCACATCTGTCAGTGGCTGGAGATCATGGCAGGCCGGAGACACTAAGGAGCTTACAGCCGTAATCACAATGGGACACTATGGCCATAGTGCAGTGGGGCATTACATAAATGGGCCACCATTATCCACCATCAGCCCCACTGGACAGTCTGGACTATTATCTAGTCGGCAGCTTTTTTTTTTTCCTTGCTAATTGCATCGGCCCACTAGCACACAGACCACACAAAACTTCACGATAAATGTCTTCAGATTTTTTTCAGGTCTGCATAATGCTCCTATAAATGGATCTTAGGCCGCGTGAAACCCTCTCCAAACCCATGACGTCACCGCAAACCGCACGATCGGCGATCTGAAAGCAGAGCTGCTTTTATAAATTCCTGAAAAGCAGTTTTTGCAGATGCAAGGTTTTCACCCGGCAACCAGCGACATGTTCTCCTTTCACACCATTCAAGGGAGAGAGAGAGAAAAAAGGACTTAATCCTCCTAAGATGTGCACGGACGAGCTTGTGTGTTTAAATGACCGGCTATTGTGTGCAGGTTTTTGAACTCGCGAGGACTGGATTCAGAGAGAGAGAGCACAGGAGGAGGATGAAGGGAGGAAGGAGAGGAGGAGCAGGGCGAGGGGGAGCGTGTCAGAGCTCGCTGTTGCGGTGGCGTGCTATCAAAGGCATTAACCCCCCCCCCCACGCCCACCTACCCACCTGCCCGCCCGCCACCAGCCATACCTCACACATAGTGACACACTTTTTCCTCTGCTCAGAGCACCTCGGCTCAGCTCAGCCACACACCGCCTGCAGTCTACTGCTGCGCGTGTGGGCGAGCGTGTGTGTATGTGTGTGTGTCCTTCAGCAAACTCCGCGTTGTCCTTCAACTGAATCTACTCGGACTGTCCTCACATTAAACTCGCGCCAGGCCCAGCCATCAATAGCCCATCCCCTGCTGAGCCTCGGCCACATTTTTGGGTCTCAATGCTTCAAAGTTTTTCCTCTTATGCAGGAGAGGATGTTACAGGTCCTGCTTACAATCCTCCTTCAAGATTTGTTATTATTGGTTTCATGATCAAACTGGATTTACGTGAGCATCGTTTAGTATTTCACTTGCCCATTGAAGTGTAAACTAAAACCCTTTAGAGGATAACTGAGTGTTTATTTGTGTGTGTGTGTGTGTGTGTCCAGTTTGAGGAGGCAGAGGCTCTGTCGCAGAGTGTGGTGTCGATGGGGGAAGAAGCCGGAGAATTTCTACCCAGGGCCTACCTGGCTCTGGGACTCTGCTGCAGTCTACAGGCCTCAGAGGGTAAGGACACACAAACTCACCAACAGTCAAATACACCGAGAATAATCTGTCCTGGATAAATGCAGCAACTTTCATTTGTTCAGATGCTTAAAACGAAAGGGTAACCAGAGCTGATAGTTTCACATTTTGTTTTAGTTGAAGGTAAAAGAAAAGGATTGAACAAATCCTATCCGAAACACTCAGACAGAGCTAGGCGAGCTGTCTCCTCCTGCGTCCACCCCCTTTGTGCTAAGCTAGCTGTCTCCTGACTTCATACTGTAGCTACATTTAAAACAAAAAGAGAGTGACACATGACAGTAGTTATCTAACTCTTGGCAATAAAATGTCCTTCCCAAAACTGTGAAATATTCCTTTTCATGGTAGTGGGTCATTTTGGAGGCTAAGGACAAAGGCCCTTTTTGTTGTGTAGGTGTGAGAACCAGTTGTAAACTTGTACTGCTCAAATACAGCGAAGCTAAAACTGTACCAAGTAAACTTTGGTTCTTTCCTCTTCTCTGCAGCCACTTTGAAAGCTGACCGTAACGAGTTCAACAAGAAAGCACTACGAGCCCTGAGCAAGTAGGTTCTGGTTCCTCCGTTCTCCCTAACACGTCCTTTCTGTTCATCAGTTTTTGTACTGTTTTAGCCATGCTAGCAGTCGATCCAATAAATATGGATCCGGTCATTCATGTTCCTCTCAGGATGAACTATTTTCTATCAGGTCATAAAGTGCTTTAGTTCATGACCAAACACCTGCAAAACTAAGTACATTCCCATCAACAGATGTATTTGTGTTTATTGCCAATTGTTGCCATGCTAACAAGCTAAACAAGGACGGTAACATCTTTATCTAATCCGTTAACAAGGCATGAGCATGTTAGTTTTGTTGTTGCTTGTTAGTATACAGATGTTAGCATTTAGCTCAAAGCACGACATCTGTGCCCGAGTTCACCCTCACAATAATATCCCATGAAAGACCCAGGGTTTTTGGAGTTTATGGCACATATGACATCAAAAAGTTTACTCTCCTGCCATGAACCCCTTTGCTAACACAACGTGAACCATGAGGGCTGTCTCTCTCTCTCCCCCACAGGGCTCACTCGTTAGACCCCCAGGACGCACAGATCGCTATGTATCTGGCTCTGCAGCTGGCACTTGTACGCCAGGTATGAGCAAACAAATGGGAACAACACTACGTATTTTGTCATTAATAATCGGAAGACATTGCCGATTGTAAGTTATACCGGAGAACGGTTGTGTGTCTGACAGGTATCAGCAGCCATAGAGCCTCTGCAGGCGGCTTTGTCTCTCCGCGGGGACGACTTACACTCCCTCCACCTGCTGACCCTGCTGCTCAGCGCCCAGAAACACCACCGTCACGCTCTGGACACCCTGGGCCTGGCCCTCAGCCAGCACCCCAGCAACTTCAAGTAAAACCCACTAAACCATCCCACTCACACAGGCTACAGAAAATGTTGTTGGAAGTGTTGGTGAATTGAGGATAAGGCACCAATCGAAAGCTGTGGTTTTAGACTGTGTGTGTGTGTGTGTAGCTCCAGTGTGGTGCAGTGTGGCCCTGTCCTTACGCTAGTCCCCTCCGTAGGGATAGGGTGTCTCAGCTCCACTTTGTTGGAGGCCAAGCACACACACACACACACACTTGACGCCTTATTTAGACGTGTCAGAGTGGAGGCCTGCATTGCGGTACCTATGCCCCTCATACACCCTTAACCTTTTAACACTGCAGCTCTGACCCGAGCCCCGGTGCTGCCTCACCGACAGAACTCAGCCCTCCGTTACAAACACCCACCTGCCTGCTACACTAAATAGGTTAAAACACAAAAGACTGACTTGGACATTTATTCTAATCATTTTGGGACAGGGAGGTATTCACTGATTTGCTTTGGGACTCTTTGAAAGGACATGCTGCAGGGTTCGAACCTTTGACCTTTTGGTTATGGGTTGGCATCTCTAACCATGCGTCCACTATATCACAAACATTTCTGTCTTTGTGTCATGCTTCACTAAGCCGATACTTGTTATTTTACTAATTAAAATTGTAACAAGAGTACTGCTTGAAATGAAATGGTTTAGGGCAGGTTAGCAGCAGTATAGCCTGAAAACTTTGGTTAAAGACGCTCCAACGATCTCACAGGAGGATTCATTCATCCTGAACAAACTCATTAAAAACACATTCATTAGTTGCGGATGAAGCTCCATTGTATCAGCGTTGGATAACAGTAACAATCCAGGCCAGTTGTTTCGCACTCACCATAATATGGAAGCATGTTGCATCATCTTTCTGATGTGTTTTCTCTATTTCAAAGCCCGGCAAAGCATTTCATAATGCAGCCATTTGGGGTCAGTGTTGGCCTCCATGGTCCCAGCACAGACAGATGGGGTACATCCATGCATCAGGAGGGAGAGGAAGAGAGAGGAAATGCAGAGAAAAAAAAACAAGAAAATTGATGAAACAACCAAGGGAAGGAAGAATGTAAGAGTGAGAGAGAGCCTGACAGGAGGAAGAAAACACAGAGACAGAGTGGGTGGATGCAGGGAAGATGATGGTTTTATAATTACACAAGCTTTACTGATCAGCACTGTATGTACAATTGGAAGACGAGATCTGCACTCTCTCTTTCTGGATGCACACATACATACACACACACACACACACACACCCTCCTAGATACTTGACTGCTTTGACCCATTTAAGAGCCCTTTTTCCAGGCGCAGCCAATCACATCGTTCTCTGCGCCAGGAATCCCCATCGCCCCAGTAACCATGAGGTCATATGGGTAGAGCAGGCAGCATCAGTTGTTGTTCCCAAACTGTTGTTATGGAGAGACACTGAATGAGAGAGAGAGAGAGAGAGAGAGAGAGAGAGAGAGAGAGATACTTATCTATACACTGGTAGTTTACTGAATGGAAGAGCTGTATTAAAATGAATTCTTAGTGTCCATCAACTGTGTAATTATCGATCTGTGTTTCTAATGATGATTTACAGGTTCGATGTAGTGCTAGTAGAGCATCTTTGAAGCTGAAGAGATACATTAGAGTTCTGCACAGACCTGAAATGTTAGTCCCAGCCTGACCTGGCCCAATTCATTTGGGCCCAACTGGCCTGGGAGCAGCCAGCTACTGACGTTTTTTCATTTCTCAATCTCTGTCTTGGAGTAAGAGCACTGGTTTGGACGCATCAATGTAACAAACAAGTCTCGTCTGCTGCTGATTGACTAACCACCCTCGAATATCACTGGAAACATTATACAGTATATAACATAGAAACTTAATCACATCTTATATCACTTACTGATAAATTGCAAGCTAAATCAGTCACAACAGTATAGTTGCGATGAGTCACTACATGTAGCGTACAGCTAACATATTTGATTGCTCTGTAAGAGTAATTTTGTTGAGAAAGCTAAAGTTAACAGCAGTAGTAATAGACTGTGTTATAACAAGTAAAAAACCTGCTCATACTGACAAACCCAGACATAATTATCTTTTGATTCTGCATTGCCGCTCAGCTCTACAGAGGGTTTTAATGTCTTTCAGCTCATTGTTTTGGTGTTTTACATTACTGTATTTTTCAAGGCTCCCATCAGCCTATTTACAGCATTTGTAATAAACCTACTTTATGTTGCCTACCCAGCACTAATCACCAAACAGGCAAAGTCAGCGAGTATGTGGTGAGCAAAGTGGAGAATTAAGCAGCTAAAGAGACAGATATATGCCACAGGAGTTGGTGGAGACCAAAACAGAGCTAAAAGAAGAGTATATACTGGAGAAGTAAAACTATAAATCAGTGTGGCTCTGTGTCTGCTGTATATATGTAAATGGTTGCCACATTACACATAAGCCATTAGCAAAAATGTAGCTTTTATGAACTAGAAAACTAAAACACAACACTCTGAAAGAACACTGTAGTGAAAATAATCGTTAACATGCAGATGGAGAAGAATGTTCAGAGTGAGAAAAGTAACAAGATTATCATTATGCACTGCAAACAGCTGATGTGATGTAATACTTCATTATGACATATACAGTATTTTCTCCTTAAACCCGGCCTGTAATACGCACATGAAAGCGAATCCAAACCTGCCAGGCTGAGGCCGAGCTGCACACCTCAGAGTCAGAGAGGAGAGAGAGAGTGAAAGGAGGTGTTTTCTCAGTAACAAGCTCATTGAATATCATTTGCTTTGGATGTGTGAGCGAGCATCAGAGATCAAAGCTCGTATCGTGCATGGTGCTTGGCATGCCGCGACAGTTGTGTGTGTGTGTGTACTTGTGTGTTGTGGGGGCGAGGGGATGTGGGTGTACGTGTGTACGAGATAGTAATCTGGCATGTTTGTGTGCGTGTGTGTGTGCATGCATGTGTGTGATTCTTGTTAGCCACTGCCTCTCTGCACCACAGCAAACTGTCAGCTCGCTGTAGCACACCGAATTCCTCCTTCCTCCTTCTCTCCCACATCCTCCATCCCCAGCTTCTGTCCTTCTCTCTCTCCTTCTCCGTCTCTTTCCCCTTTCTTTCTCGCCATCTTCGTCTCTCCTCGCCTCTCATCTTTTTTATCTCTCCGTCTCCGTTGCTCCCTTTTCTTTGAAATTTTAATCACCCAGTAAACAGGCATGCATTTCAATGTGAAATGGGATTCTGCTACAGATTGAGAGAGCTGAGGCGAGAGAGGGAGAGAGGGGGAGGGTTGTGTGTGCATGTGTGTGTGTGTGTGTGTGTGTGTGTGTGTGTGTGTGTGTGTGAGAGAGAGGGGAGAGAGAGAGTGATCGTGGTCTCGCAGTTTGTACTAAAGAGAATGATTAATCCCAGCCTTTGATTCTGCATTCATCTTAAGGGATGTTGCAGCATGAGCAAGTGTGTTTGTGTGTGTGCATGTGTGTGCATGTGTGCAAATGTGTGTATTAGCGTGCACATGCATGCCTGGCTTATGCTCTACTACACAAAGCAAGCTTGTCTGCACAGGCTTGTGTGTGTTAATCTCTATGCATGTAGTGTGTTATATATTATGTGTACGTATGTATATATATATATATATATATATATATATATATATATATATATATATATACATATATATATATATATATATATATATATATATATATATATATGTATATATATGTATATATATATATATGTATATATGTGTGTGTGTGTGTGTGTAGTGTAAAGTGATGTGTGCACCTTACTCGTGTATCTGCATGCGCCGGTGTGCCTGTAGAGAATACACACTCTGATCTGTGGGAGTGCAGAATGAGTAATACTGTGGCCGTACCACTTTTTCAAGGGAACATTATTAGCTATTTTTACATGGAGTTTACGCTGGCACTCACCGCTCAACTGGCCGCCGCGTTTACACTGAGCTACAGCGCTCGCTGCCATTCGTCCTCCAACACACCACCAGCCTCATTCCCAGGAGGCTGTTAATGACAGCCTTTGTAATCTGACGTGTAGTTTCGAGCGCTGTCATCTTGACGGAATCTATCTTTTCTGGAGCTGCGAGGGAAACACCGGCCGTGATGGAGCGGTGAATAATAATAGGTGGAAGACACTCTATCCTTGGTTGACTCAGATCCGTTTGATATTACTTTCTGTGAAATACACAAGGTGGTGTTAATTTGACATAACTGTAAAGAAGTTGGTGTAACTTCTTAAATAGTGGCCAGTGTATATAAGTACAAGGCCTTTACTTTACTTGATACAGGATTACATTGGAGACAGATGTATTCCAATTTTTTCCATTTTGTATACTTTGTACACATTTGTGTACATGTATCTTACTGTATTTTAACACAGTGTTCCCGTTTCCTGATTAGCTACCTGTCGATAATGTTTGCCGCTAATGCAGTCTTTCTTAATTTTTCCCTTAGTATACTTGTTCTTTTGCCCATTTGTGTTGGAGGAGTTTCTCTGCGCTCTGTTGTTTAACACAGAGCACAGAGAACTCTCCTGGATAATGTCACAATCACAAAGGTTTATGTCAGGGCCACCAGTTTCAATTATTTCTGTTGTGTTTCTGAGAAATCACGTTTTATTTTTCATTTTTTAGCGTGACAGATGACTCTGAATACCCATTAGCCTCAGCCACTGTTGCCATTTATAATAGTCCAGTGAATCTCAACAGTAGTGAATTCAAAATGCTTCGCAGTTGCTCATGAAAATTTCTTCCCCAAAACTATGTAGTGCACCTTTAATTACTTGAAGAACAGATTTTTATCAGTTATAATTAATGCAACATGTTGAAAGTCAGGACATCCTGAATATGAACATTTATTGAGATTTGCAAATGTCAGCCTTGCTGACGGCCTCTTCATTTCCCTTGTTGACTTTTACTGTGAAACATCAGCAGAAAAGAGCTTCAGGGATAAGTTCACCAAACAATGAAAATTCAGTTTGCTAACTGCAAAATGGATAGGAGGTTACATGAAACGCTTACAGCAGCTTTAAAGGATAAGTTCACCTAAACATGATGAGCAAATGTTGTCATTATCACCTCACCTTCATGCTGATGAAAAGTCAGGGGAAGTCCACATAACATTTCTGGAGCTTCACAGCAAAACAGTGTTGCAAGAAAATAACAAGGTTCCAAACAGTTTGTCTGTCGTAATCATAGGCCCAATTAATTTCAGAAGGAGATTATTCACACCATCGACAAGCAGTTGATTTTGTCCGGCCACTTCAGATGGGAGTGTTTTTGGAGACTCTACCGTTATTTAAGAATTTTCAGTAAACCCAGTCGAGGTGGTTCTTTATGTTGTTCATCCAGGATACCAGTAGGAGAAGTCAGTCCTTTGTACGAATGACACTCCTACACACACACACACGCACACACACACACGCACTCTTCACTTTCTCGACACATTTCAACACTAGGATGGCTTTACACCATCACAATGCTTCTAAATGCTTTGCCACACTGGTAATGGGGAGCCTAGAGACACACACAACACACACACACACACACACACACACACACACACACACACACACACACACACACTCTGGTGGACCCCTACTGGCAGGCGCATCCTTAACACAACGTCCCTCAGCAGCACTTGTCATCCACACGTCAGAAAATCCAACCCCCTTCCTCCCACACACATACACTTTCAATTTTTTTCTTTTCCAACATCCCTCCATCTTTCCTCACACACACACACTCACACTCACGCGCATACACACACACACACACACCCCCCCCCAGTCGTCCACTGACCGGTGAGTCGGTAACGAGGCGCATTTCACCGAGAGTTTTCTCCCCTGAGACAAGCTCGTCTCGCTCTGCTATTGATCCTCACCCTCCCTCCTTCCCTTCATCCATTTTTCTCATCCTTCCCTTCCTCCTTCCCTCTACTTCCCCCCACCCCCGCCCAACACTCACCCCCTCCACCCTCTGACAGGAGAGCACAGAATAAGTGGAGGAGCCTTCAACAACAGGGAGGCAGGCGGGCGTCAGATGTGGCCAACACCACAGTCTCCCTCTCTCTCTCTCTCTCTCTCTCTCTCTCTCTAACTCTCTCTCCTCACACTCATGGATGAGTGATGCCCATGACAGACTGCATCCTCTGAGAGCCCCTTCTGGCAATTACTACACACACACACACGCAAACACACACATACACTCGCACGTTCTCATCAGAGACTCCCACATCACTTAACCAGTTGTCTTCAACTAAAAGGGCTGAGCGGAAACACTCTATGGCCTCTGCTCATCAACCTCTCATCACACCGCAACACTCACACAGACACACATACACACCAACACATACATGTACATGTACACAAACTCTCAGAGCATGTTGCTGATGACTATCTCTACCCCCTCTCTGTTTCTATTGATCCCTGTGCGCCTCGGTCCACATGCATGAGTGAGATGTTGATGGCTCCTCAGCACTTACTCAGCCACTGTAGGAGCTCAAACACTTCTACATGGATATGACTGTGTACATGCATGTATGCATGTTTGTATTATTTGTATGTTCAGAATGGAAAAAGCTCCTCGGATGAGAGGTGAAACGATTCCAATAAAAAACTGAAACAAGTCCCGTTGCCCACGATATAGCACTTAGAATCACCATCAGCATGCTCGTATTATGTTTTGCTTCTTCTTTTCACCGAATGTTATGTGTGTTCATACTGTAGTTTGTGTGATTAGTGACAATAAGAAACAGGTTTGACTGGCTTTGGGTCCAACTAAACATTCCTTCAGGTGAAGGAACACTTTAATGTCCATACAGGTACAAAAACAGCACTTTAATGTATTCATAAGGGTATAAATGAAGGCGATGTGCTAATACATGAACAAAAAAACATAGGTTTGAACAAATGTGAGTAATGGTTTTATGTTTTTCTTTCCCAGTCTCTTGTTCACAAAGGTGAAGCTTGAAGAGGCCCTCTTCGGCCCGGCTGCAGCCCTGCAGACCTGTGAAGAGATGCTGCAACACTGGCAGAGCCGCTACGATGTCAGCCGCTCCAGGTGAGCGTGCACGTGCGAGATGTGGTTCTTTGCTTTTTTTTATGAATGTGCAACAGCTCACCGCTCAACTGATTTTACTGCTATGCATTATAGAGCTGGGAGGGGAATTGGTATTGGTATAATCAATGGGGTATTGATTACTTATATTGTGTTAGTGTGTGTGTGTGTGTGTGTGTGTGTGTGTGTGTGTGTGTGTGTGTGTGTGTGTGTGTGTTCATGCACTCATGCATTTCTCATATATTGTGACCATGGAATAATAAGGTTCGACGTGCGAGCGGACTGGATACTGTGCCTGTCACATCTTAAATAGCAAAACTGATGTGCAGTAAAGTGCTCTGTTACCCGTTATCAACCTTATCAACCTTAAATGTACTCTAAATATGCAATTATAGTATTACAAGCAAAGCATAATGTATAATTATGTTTCACTTGTAATGATATGGTTCTATCTATTAAGGCACAACAAGTGACAGTTTCTACTCCTGTTAATTAAACTAATGATACAAGATATTTGGTCAAACGGACATAATGTTTTTAAGTCTACATTCAAACTTAGACTTAAAAGCATTATGTCAAACAGATTTGAACTGAGAAAACCATTCATACAGTTTTACAGCTTTCTCTATATATTCAGTATTTTTGATTGATTTTGTGTCTAGTGTTCTTTTCGGTGCTTTTCTGGCAACTTCTTCTCTTCTCTCTTAGCAAAAATCAGAATGTGTTCAGGGGCCGAACTGAAAAATGTACATAAACCAAAAACAACGACTTTATGGTCAAACATTTATTTACATCAAGACGCGACAACAACAACACATGAACTAACTATGGCTACAAGACATTACACAAAGACAAGCTGGTTCGGGGGTTGGACCAGTTGTAAATGGGGCGGTGATCAGCAACACAACAGGACGTGAATGGGGGAACCTTAAAGCGGACTGTGCTTGCATCACTCAAAGAGGAGAGTACAGAGAGTAACCGAAGAGAAACCAGGAAAACTAAGTTTGGACTCTGGATTCTGACCTGGTTCATGTTTTATGGAGAAAATACTTTCTAGTTTTAACCTGTGTGCACACTTTATGGGCTCCACAATAAAGATCTGGGTCAAACTTTTTTGTTATTATATGTCTTTGAGGATGAGGTGGTACTTAATCACTGTCTGATCCGTGTGTGCTGACCCTTGGCAGGTTTACCAAAGTTTGTCCAATCAGAATACAGTGGGCTTTTAGGGAGGGGACCTTAAAGAGACAGGAGCTAAAGCCGCTTGTTTCAGACGGAGAATAAATCGAGGGGCTTCCTGAACTGTGAATCACTGCGTTTGTGAGTGTGTGAGGTCATTATGTTTCTCCTCAACTGCACACGTCTTCATGTATGTGTGTTGCAGTGAGACAGACGACAGCAGCAGTATACCAATGGCTGAGAGGGCAGAGGTCAGCGCCGGAGCCAGGAAGCTCTCCATCCACCTCACCCTGCCTGACTTCCAGGACGCCTCCACAGGTCTGCGCTCTCTTTTTAATGAGGGACTGCCACTGTACATATTTGGACAACATGTAACATGCTAAATGGATAATCTTAGTCAAACACATTCTCCTTTATCTCTGGTGTTGAGTAAATACCGGTGAGAAAGGTGAGTGTGTAGGTCAGACCAAATCCCGCAGCATTTGACCTACTGTGGATTAGAACGATGTTTGCCTGCCTGCGACCCAGTTTGGGGGAACAGATGTTCTGTTTAAATATCAATGATCTGACTCACCTCGACACCAGGATCAGGGCTCTGTCCACTTGCCAGCGTGTCACAGGAAATGTGTCGATGCTCTGAAAATTAAAATTGAATGAAAAGTCGTTTCTTTTCTATTCAGCACGGCTCTCCCCCTGTCTTTGTTTTATATTCTTATAGGAAATGAACAAATTATCTGTTTCATGATCAGCCCCGGTTTTCGAATTGAATTTGAAAGTTTTTGCTACATATTTGGGTCAAAATATCATTTCCATGCATTTATCATTTAATCTCTGTAACACATCAACATATTCATTGTGTTAAAGTGTATCACATTGCCAACCAGGATTGAGTCTCCCACTGTTGCGTAAAAAGGTATAATAAGTCTCAACTCTAATGGTAGGTGTTTCCTGTCCCTTCATCGCCCATCCCAGGTTCGCTGAGCCCTCCTTCTGTTGCAGCGTCTCGTCTGGAAGCGGCCCTCTCTGAGGTGTCAGACATGAGCTCCATCCGTCGTCAAGGACCCGCCTATATCTGGACCATCCTGGAACGCATTTGGCTGCAGGCTGGTATGACAACAGCACACATAAGTATAACACATTTTTTAAACCTTAGGGTTATTTTCTTTCTTTTTCACTGTTAATTTGGGTGCAGGTCAGCCAATTATCATGCAGTCATGGTGCTGCCTGAGAGTTCATTTGCTGTTGAACCGGGTGAACAGATAATCTTATAGACCAGATTGTATTTATAAACTCTAATTTAAAGAAAGTTGACAATGAAAACTGGCCATCAGCAGTAATCGAATTACATGGGTTTCTGTTTCCCAGTGTTATTAAGCTTTATCAATAATAATCTGATTGGCTAGTGCAAAATGGACAAGGTATTGATTTCCGACAATTAAAGCTTTCCAGTTCTCCAGTTTTTATTTGGAAGACTACTGCAATAAAAATCTAACCAAACTAAGAGTCTACAGCCGTGCTAGCAGCTGTGTAATAATGCTTAATGCTGACATCAGCACACTAACATGGGGGGTGTCTTTATGCCTAAAATAAAATTCATGGCACTTTATTCAATAGTTGTTGACCAAGTTCTATAAAATTCACAAATGTCAACCTCATGGAGGTGCTAGAGAGAAGCCAGGGATCTCCAAAGTAAGTAGTCTTCAAGTCAAGTCAGTTTTATTTATATAGCCCAAAATCACAAATCACATTGCCTCAGTGTGCGTTGCAATCCATACAGTGTACAGTATCAACATCTGTCCTTAGAAAAACACCCTCAAAAAATCCTTTTTGCAGGGAAAAGGGGATCCCTCTCTCAAGGCAGACAGGCGTGCAATAGATGTCACATGTACAGACTGCAATGACAAAATATCTGATACAAGTAGATTACATAATATCATCCTCAGGGTACCATTAAGTTGTGTACAAAGTTTCATGGAAACCCTCCAATCAGCTGTTGAGATGTTTCAGTCTAGACTAAAGTGGTGAACAGATTGACCAACTGAGATGCCGACATCAGCACCCATAGATGCCAAAAACGCGACTAGGTTGCATATTTTGGGTCACTGTCTGATTCGACATTTTAATTAATTCATACCACTCCTGATTGTTTTTCTTCCTATTTGGCAAACAGAGAAAGCTCTGACTTTTAGGGAACATGTGGTGTACCTCAAGGACCAATACTTAGACCACGCAAGCTTATGGTTGAGCATACTGTAGTGGTCAAATAGCCCTCGCCCCTTCATGTTAGACGAAAATGACCTCAGCAGGCAGATCCGGATCAAACTAGAACAAAAACAGGAATATCTGATGGCAACCTTTGAATGAAAATCTTCTCCACACACACACAAACTGTGCTGTGCAGATGCTGCTGTGAAAGCTGCGCAGCCTGACGGTCTTACACAACTTACTGACCTGCTTACAAGCTCAGCTGAATTTCAGTCTCTCTGGGGAGTGAGATATCGTTTATTCACTCGGTACAATGTGAGCTAACATTTTAAGTCACGTTTTGAGCACTGCAGCCACAAAAAATTCACTCCGGGTCACCTAAAGGCCGGAAAGCCCGGTGTGGCAACAAAACAACAGAACCATTTCTGCCTGTGATGGTATATTTATAATCTTGATATTGTCTAAAAATACATAATTTAATGTGATTACTGAGGCCATTTTCTGTTATCTCTGCCTTCACAAACAACTGTAAACAAGGACGTTTTTAACAATTTAGTGAGCAGGACCATTTCAGTCCCATTAAAGACCACATAGCTTAGTGCACGCTGTACCTGCACACATATGGCCGCTGCTCTACTAAGGGCAGAATGGCAGTGATGCATACCACTATTACTTCCAGCCCTTCAGCTTCAGTCTGCCTGTGGAAGTTTCACCGGAGAGCAGAGCGTCGATGTGAAGGGAGTGCAGAGATGCTCCACACAAACAACACTCCATCCATCCACTCAGCTGGAGTGGACGAGGCATGAGAGCGGGAATCTACACAGCCAGCCGAGTGAAGGCAGTGATGCAACCAACATACCAGTGTGATGCAGTACAGGCTGAGTGGATGGGTGGAGGGGCCTCGGGGGTCACGTCCCCCGTGGCCTACTGTAATTTGAAGGGCATTTTCTATGTCCAACCTTTGAACTCTGGTGTTCCACTGCGGAGAAAATAGAACATGTTCGCTGCTGATTTGTGTGTGTGTGTGTGTGAGAGCAGGGGTGTGTCCCCACACTCAAGGCTGAACCGGTTGTACCCTTGATCCCCCGCGCTCTCCTTCCCAGCATTCCTCTTCTCATCGGTCACTTCCTCTCTCAATCTCACATCCTCATCGGCCACATAGGAAAAAACACACACAGAGGGCTCACTCAGCTATGTAACTTTAGACGCACACGCACGCGTACCTGCAAACGTATAAATGGACTGCATATATGCAATGCGAGCGCTGATCTAATCTCTTAGATCTTTTTTTTTCTCTGAGAGCTCAGGTGAGGAGCAGGAAAGGGTCTTACATAACCAGAGAGTATTCACTGAATCCTTTTTTCCCCGAAGTGAAGCTATGAAAAGGAACCCCGAGGCTGGGAAACGGCTCTTTTTCATCTCACAGAGGTAGCATGCATGCACTAAAGTATTTCCCATCTGTGCATCCATGAGACACAGGTAAACAAACAAAACGTCCGCTACCAAACACACTCATGGGCTCACACAGCGCTCAGGAGCAGACGGCGTGTACATTATATTTGTACAACACGGTTCACTATCTCTCTCTTGAAAGCTGCAGTTTCTTTCTCAGGGTTTCTCTGGGTGTGACCCAGCATCCACTCACGAGAATGATTGACAGCTCCCTGCCTCAGCATCCCCTCCAGATATTGGTCAGTTACCAGCCTCAGGGGCGGGTCCCTCCGGTCAGCTCTGTGTCCAAGTCTTATTGGACAATGACATGCTTGTAGGCGTGAGAGTGTGTGTGTGTGTGTGTGTGTGTGTCTGGGGTTTGTCCTCGTCTTCCCAGCAGCAGCAAAGAAAGGAGGCAGGCGGCTTTAGAATGCGATGGCCATATTTAGGCATGACTTTCATGACTTCCCAGGCACTACATCGCTCCCACTCTCTCTTTCACGCTGTGTGTGTGTGCTTGTGTGTGTGTGTGTGTGTGTGTGTTGGTCCATCCAAGTGTATGGATGTGTTATGTGTATTGAGCGCTGCACAGTTTACATTTTAAGTCATCTGTCACATATTACTGATGGGATCTCCTCTCTCTCTCTCCCCATGATTATCCTTTCTCCATCTTTCCTTCATCTCTCATTTATTTCTTCCTTTTTCTTTCTGTATCTCATTCCTTCTCTTTGACCTCTTTCACTCCTCACCATCCTTGCTTCCTCTGCTCTACTCTTGTTGCCTCTATCTCTCTCACTCCCTCCTGTCCCTCCCCTTTCTTTTCCTCCTCTCTTTTACCTTTTGTTCCCATTCACTCGTCCCTCTCACCTTCCTCACACTTCTACCTCCTCCTCTACCTCCATCTCACCCTCAGGCCAGTTGTTCATGGCGGACGGTCGGCTGAAGGAGGCCCAGTTCTGCATCGCCGAGGCCAGCGCGCTCTTCCCCAACTCGCACTCGGTGCTGCTGCAGCGGGGCCACCTGGCCGAGCTCCGGGGCCAACTGGACGAAGCCAAAGGCCTCTATGACAAGGCCTTGGCCCTCCACCCCACAGGAGAGCGCATCCTCGTGCACATGGTGAGAGACAGTGGAAGCTTTGGAGGCTGCAAAATTAAATTAGAATTACCGTTCCGCTCAGTGGTCAGTATGCACATACACACACACACACACACATGCTCAACATGCGTGGATACACTAACACGTTTGCTTTATTTGAGTCCGTCAGATTACCACTGACATAAGAAGCAGACCGAGCATGTGCATACACTCATGTGCAACTACACGCACACACATCTATGCACACGTTTTCAATGCTTTACTTGAGTTCACTAGATTACGCTGAGCGTTACGCAAGAACTTGAGAATAAAGTCTCACACTCCCAGTCATGTACTAACACACACAGGAATGTTCACGCATGTCTTTTCTTAAATCCTCTAAATTAGATTAGACAAACATTTATCTCTGTCAGCTCTCTGTAATGTGCACACAAACGACACACACACACAGCTCGGTGGCTAAGAGCATGTGGTTTCTAATGTACATCTTACTGCGCTAGTCTGTACTTCAATGGGAAAAGTGGTTGCTCCAACATATTCGATCTCTCAAGATG
Organism: Lagodon rhomboides; assembly: GCA_039737535.1. Taxonomy (NCBI): domain Eukaryota; kingdom Metazoa; phylum Chordata; class Actinopteri; order Spariformes; family Sparidae; genus Lagodon; species Lagodon rhomboides. Next base: position 17,170,404 of record CM077796.1, read on the forward strand.
CCATAACACACAGGAAACTAAGGTTTTAGCCAACTGCATTTCAAAACACTCATATACCACTTTTACACCAATATTAGCACGTATTTGTGGGTTTTTTTCAGGCAATTGACTGCTTTCCTATTGTCAGTGGTCGAGTCTGCCTTTCTGTTTTGCTTTGTTTGTATTTTTTTCCCTTGTGTGTTGCGTTCATCATCACAAACTCACCAGAGAGACGGTCGAGACCAGCAGATCACATACCTCATCAGACTCCGTCCAGAGGATGTTAGAACTTGTGTGTGAATTAGACACATCATCATTTCTGGAGCTGATGTTGGAAGTTGCTAAGGAGTGAGACATCGCGCATCTCCTCTCTTTTAAGAGTTGCACTTGCGCAGTATCGCTCAGGCAGCTTGGAATGACACAAAAGCCTCTGACAAGACAACGATGGTTACTTTTCTAAATTTTTAAATTTCTCTTACTTCAGTCTCTCTTTCAAACTCAGCGCTGACAGAACCATGTTCGAGCGCTGCTTGAACAGAAACGGGTAAAAGTGTTAACAAGCCAGCTGCCTTAACTTTAATGTGCGTCACAGCATCGTGTCTGACAAGGAGTGAAAATTAACATGTTCACCTGGGTGTTTTACAGCCAAACGGAGCTGGAACCGATAAATCCTGTGAACTCTGCAGAATCAGGTGCAAATTATACACATTCACATTGAAGATAAAAAAAAAAACAGATGTTAATGGGTGTTTTTGTCCGGTGTGAAAGGGGTAATAAAAAAAAGATAGAAACTCAAAGGCATGCACGTTCTACTGTAACCATGCAGACCTTCAGCTAAGTATACGTACATTACAGTATAATGTACTGGTAAACTCATGACATCTACATAATGGTACCTATTGAGAGAAATTATGATTATATATATATGTGCATTACTAACTTAACATTCATATATTGTTTTGAGTTTATTTACTGACTTGAATGAAAAATATTCTCCTTAAGAATCTCCAAACAGCTGGTGAGAATGCCGAACTAACCCTCCCCTTTGAAACTGAATAATACTGTACAAAGTAAACCACAAAGATAACAATCTCTTTGCTTTGAAAGGACTCAACAGTCAATATCAGCTGGAATATTTGTGATTCCTCATCACAGCATACATGTATCCTGGCATGTTTAATCGATATCTGGTCAATACCTCATTAGGTTGAATCAGGTGTGCTGGTGGAGCTGAACAGATCCCTCCTTTTTTTCAAAAGCTGTGCACTAGGTACTTAACCAGACTATATGTAGTCGTAAGTATAGTCCCTTTCTGAGACGAGACATAAATGTTAGCTGATCACATTTGCATTTTCAATGTTCAATTCAACAGAATTTATTCCTCTAGGTTGCTATTAGCTGCTAATATTAGCTCGCGAGCTGGGCGCAGCGATGTCAGCTGCTCATAATCATTAGCAGCGCAGTGCTGTACTGTGTCAGTGTCAGGACGGTGGTCATTACAGTCCTAATTATCACATTATGGCTCAGTCATATCCTGTTAATTTGTTGTGGGCAAACTTAAAAGATTTCAGAAAATAGAAACAAACAAACTTTGGTCCATAACCAACACATGACAAATACTGCTCAAAGACTCGCTTTCTCTCTGCTGATCATCACTCCCCCACACTTCTTTCATCTGAGCAGATCCTCTCTCTCTCTCTCTCTCTCTCTCTCATATCCGCACTATAAAGATCCTCTCTCGCCCACTTCCTCCCACTCCCTTGCTCAGTCTGTCTTCCAGATGATCCACTGGATTAACCACAGCTGCTCTGACCTTTGAACTCTCTCTGTTGTCATGGTGAAGGGACCAGAGAGGGATATTCCTCAAATCCAAGACTCAGACTGCCCGACACGCACTCGTGCACAATGCCTGCGGTCTCCATAGTGACCATAGATGTGCTGGTTGATATATCTATGACTTACGCACTGGCCACCTTGTGACCACATAAGGCTAATGCTTTTGCTCCTACTGTGCACTTTAGTGCGGGTGCGTTTATCTGCGTGTGTGTGCGTAGTGCAGCACAGTCCCATTGGGGTAGACAGAGGTACGAGTCTCTTCCATATTTGGCCTGTGGGAGAACCAATCCCAAGGGGTGAAAAGTTGAATCGAAGCCAGCTGGCAGTGTCCTACTCTGGGTCTCTTACAGGGCAGATGTGTCCTCAGTCAAGTGTGTGTGTGTGTGTGTGTGTGTGTGTTAAAACATAATTTTGCCTTTCCTCCATGGACTTGGTGTGCATGTGGATTGCACTTTTGAAAAAGTAAACTGTACGTACATACTTGGATTAGGACACATGTTGTCATAGGCACTAATAGACCCAAATAAAACAAAAGAAATTAAAACGCTTCTATATAGAATACTAGATGTTGTGGATTATGTATTAGACATGCTAATGGAGCAGTGTGGTAAATAGTCGCATCCTTACATTGTGTTGGAGCCTAAGTGGGACAGTGTGTGGGACATTTTGTTTGGAGCGCTGCCCATATTTCTGCCTGCCAGAATACAACCTACAGTTGCTGCTTCTCTGTGGCTCTGGCTCCATGCATTTATTTTTATACTGTATCTGCTGTGGACACTTTGTGTGCCGGTGGCCCATTTATTCTGCTCTGCCTTAAGGGGAATTCTGATGACATTCTTGGTTGATATTCTCACACTTGAGCTATTATTCTGCAAAAGTACATACTGTACTTTCCTTGACTGTCCTCAAGATCTTCCCCAGCTTTCGGCGTGTTATTAGGGCAACAGATAAAAGACGACGTGGCTGCACAACGACATTTCTTCTGATTTTCTTTGTGGATTATTTATTTATAGACAGAGTATCGTTATGAGACAGTATCATCAGCGTGAAGCCTCTAGAGCTTTAAAAAAAGACATTTAATGCACATCATTATTTGGGTGTTTTGTCTTATGCCAACATACAGTGAAGAAATAAACAGGAAATATAGGAAGAAAGAGCGAGAAGGGTATCCAACAACGACAGTATCATATTTCCCAATTTTTTCACAGTTTTATAATATCTCGGATATCTAATGTTTATTTTTACACGTTCAGTTTACTTTTCCTTGTTTTCCTATGGCTGCTGAAAATGCAGTTCGTGTAGCTACACAGTAAGTATCGGTAGCTGCCTGTCCATGAAACTACAATAACATACAATGTGTGCAACTTTTATGTTTCACTGCTTCTTGAAAATTTGGATAAAGCAATTTTGAAAAGAAAAAAAGTTTTAGTATCAAGAAATCTAAAGTTATGTGTTGATAGAGCTGGGTCTCAGCAATTGTGCAATATTTCAGTTCAAACTCCTGAGTTTGTATTTTCTTTTTATTAAAAACGCTTTTTTCTGTTATTACTTAGTGTTTGTCCATACTTTGTGCTCTATAGGGATAGTTTGACATTTTTTGAAAAAAAATAGTACCAGTGTGTCAAGCTAGAACCGGGAGACATTTAGCTTAGTTTAGCATAGCGTTAATGACTCAATGTGGGGGAGCTTTTTCCCCTGGCTCTCTAAAGCGCGAACAGAAATGCATCAACTACTTTTGATTTGACTGGGAGTCACGTACCATAACAAAATCTTGGCAAATAGCAGCCGCAGAGAAATACTTGGCGATGAAAGTGTTATTCTCGAAACAGACAAGGAAACCCACTCTAAAATCACAAATTGATTGTTACATTTGTAACAAGATACAACATGATAATTGGCGAGCTTTGAGCCATCAGAAGGTGGATTATTGAGCTTTGCAAACGGTAGGCTAGCCCTCACTTAGCTAAGCTAATCTCCTGCTGGCATTTAGCTTCACTCTTTCACCAGTGTAGACA